>JAHLGP010015896.1:26087-36156 GCA_020141445.1 Bruguiera sexangula | reverse complement strand
AATTCTAAATTCCTATAGGGATAAATGCACTGTTAATAATGAGTTGAATTGAAATTTTGAAATTTTTTTAATTATCTCCTTTGCCACAATGCTATTTGAAAAGATTTATATATTTTTAGTTTAAAAATATGCAACATAAGAAAAGCAAATGCTAAGGACTCTAATAAGAAGTTTGCCCACCGCCCCTAAGCGCAATATGCTCGACCTAGCATTGAAACTTGGGATTGCTATTTATAATTTTCTTCCACTAAAGTGTAACTTATACAATTAAGTCCAATACTTGTATTTTTGTGTATTTAACATTGTCAAATATAATGTTTTTCTCACCATTCAAATGCTATGACATTAGTAATAAATTTTAAAATCTAAACATTGTGCTTTTTCAATTTTTGGAATGCTAAATTCCTATAGGGATAAATGCACGGTTAATAATCAGTTGAATTTAAATTTTGAAATTTTTCTAATTATCTGCTTTGCCACGATACTATTTGAAATGATTTATATAATTTTAATCTAAAAATATACAACATGAGAAAAAGTAAATGCAAGGGACTCTAATCAGAAGTTTTCCCACCCCCTTAAACGCAATGTGCTCGACCTAACATTGAAATTTGGGATTGTTGTTTTTAATTTTCTTCCACTAAAGTGTAATTTATACAATTGAGTCCAATATTTGTATTTTTTTGTATTTAACATTTTCAAATATTATGTTTTTCTCACCATTAAAATGCAATGATATTAGCAATAAATTTTAAAATCTAAACACTGCATTTCTTCAATTTTTAGAATTCCACATACCTATAGGGATAAATGCACTGTTAATAATGAGTTGAATTGAAATTTTGAAAATTTTTTAATTATCTCCTTTGTCACAATGCTATTTGAAAAGATTTATATAATTTTAGTCTAAAAATATACAACATAAGAAAAACAAATGCAAAGGACTCTAATAAGAAGTTTGCCCACTACCCTTAAGCGTAATATGCTTGACCTAACATTGAAACTTGGGATTGCTATTTATAATTTTCTTCCACAAAAGTGTAACTTATACAATTAAGTCCAATATTTGTATCTTTGTGTAGTTAACATTGTCCAATATTATATTTTTCTCACCATTCAAATGCTATGACATTAGTAATAAATTTTAAAATCTAAACATTACACTCTTTCAATTTTTGGAATGCTAAATTCCTATAAGGATAAATGCATTGTTAATAATTAGTTCAATTTAAATTTTGAAATTTTTTTAATTATCTGCTTTGCCACAATACTATTGGAAATGATTTATATAATTTTAGTCTAAAAATATATAGCATAAAAAAAAGCAAAGGCAAGGGACTCTAATAAGAAGTTTCCCACCCCCGTCAAGCGCAATATGCTCAACCTAAGATTGAAACTTGGGATTGCTATTTATAATGTTCTTCCACTAAAGTGTAACTTATACAATTGAGTCCAATACTTGTATTTTTGTGTATTTAACATTGTCAAATATTATGTTTTTCTCACTATTCAAATGCAATGACATTAGCAATAAAATTTAAAATGTAAACATTGCACTTTTTCAATTTTTGGAATGCTAAATTCCTATAAGGATAAATGCACTGTTAATAATCAATTGAATTTAAATTTTGAAATTTTTTTAATTATCTGCTTTGCCACAAAACTATTTGAAATGATTTATATAATTTTAGTCTAAAAATATCCAACATAAGAAAAAGCAAAGGCAAGGGACTCTAATAAGAAGTTTGCCCACCCCACTTAAGTGCAATATGCTCGACCTAATATTAAAATTGGCGATTCCTATTTATATTATTCTTGCACTAAATTGTATTGCATACAATTGTGTCCAATACATGTTTTGTTGTTTATTTAACACTTTGAAATATTATGTTTTTCACACCATTCAAATGTTATGGCATTAGCAACAAATTTAAAAATCAAAACATTGCACTTTTTCAATTTTTAGAATTCTAAATTCCTAGAGGGATAAATGGACTATAAATAATCAATTGAATTTAAATTTTGAAATTTTTTTAATTATTTGCTTTGCCACAATACTATTTGAAATGATTAATATAATTTTAGTCTAAAAATATACAGCATAAGAAACAATAAATGCAAGCGACTCTAATTAGAAGTTTGCCCCCATCCTTAAGTGCAATACACTCGACCTAACATTGAAACTTGGGATTGCTGTTTTTAATTTTCTTCCACTAAAGTGTAATTTATACAATTGTGCCCAATACTTGTATTTTTATGTATTTAACATTTTCAAATATTATATTTTTCTCACAATTAAAATGCAGTGACATTAGCAATATATTTTAAAATCTAAACATTGCACTTTTTCAATTTTTAGAATTCTAAGTTCTTATAGGGATAAATGCACTATTAATAATGAGTTCAATTTAAATTTTGAATTTTTTTTGATTATCTCCTTTACCATAATGCTATTTGAAAAGATTTATATAATTTTGGTATAAAAACATACAACATAAGAAAAGCAAATGCAAGGGACTCTAATAAGAAGTTTGCCCACCCCCCTCAAGCGCAATATGCTTGACCTAACATTGAAACTTGCGATTGCTACTTATATTATTCTTCCACTAAATTGTATTACATACAATTGTGTCCAATACATGTATTGTTGTTTATTTAACACTTTGAAATATTATGTTTTTCTCACCATTCACATGCAATGGCATTAGCAATAAATTTTCAAATCTAAACATTGCAGTTTTTCGATTTTTAGAATTCTAAATTCTTATAAGGATAAATGCACTATTAATAATGAATTGAATTGAAATTTTGAAATTTTTTTGCCTATCTCCTTTGCCACGATGCTATTTGAAAAGATTTATATAATTTTAGTTTAAAAATATGCAACATAAGAAAAGCAAAAGCAAGGGACTCTAATAAGAAGTTTGCCCACCGCCCTCAAGCGCAATATGCTCAGCCTAACATTAAAACTTGGGATTGTTATTTATAATTTTCTTCCACTAAAGTGTAACTTATACAATTGAGTCCTAATTTGTATTTTTGTGTATTTAACATTGTCAAATATGATGTTTTTCTCACCATTCAAATGTAATGACATTAGTAATACATTTTAAAATCTAAACATTGTACCTTTTCAATTTTTGGAATGCTAAATTCCTATAAGGATAAATACACTGTTAATAATCAGTTGAATTTAAATTTTAAAATTTTTTTAATTATCTACTGTGCCATGATACTATTTGAAATGATTTATATAATTTTAGTCTAAAAATATACAACATGAGAAAAAGCAAATGCAAGGGACTCTAATAAGAAGTTTGCCCACCCCCCTCAAACGTAATATGCTTGACCTAATATTGAAACTTGCGATTGCTACTTATATTATTCTTCCACTAAATTGTATTGCATACAATTGTGTCCAATACATGTATTGTTGTTTATTTAACACTTTGAAATATTATGTTTTTCTCACCATTCACATGCAATGGCATTAGCAATAAATTTTAAAATCTAAATACTGCAGTTTTTCGATTTTTAAAATTCTAAATTCCTATAAGGATAAATGAACTTTTAATAATGAGTTGAATTGAAATTTTGAAATTTTTTTAATTATCTCTTTTGCCACAATACTATTTGAAAAGATTTATATAATTTTAGTTTAAAAATATGCAACATAAGAAAAGCAAATGCAAAGGACTCTAATAAGAAATTTGCCCACTGCCCTTAAGCGCAATATGCTCGACCTCACATTGAAACTTGAGATTGCTATTTCTAATTTTCTTGCACTAAAGTGTAACTTATACAATTGAGTCCAATACTTGTATTTTTGTGTATTTAACATTGTCCAATATTATGTTTTTCTCACAATTCAAATGCAATGACATAAACAATAAATTTTAAAATCTAAACATTCCACTTTTTTAATATTTGGAATAAATGCACTGTTAATAATCAATTGAATGTAAATTCCTATAGGGATAAATGCACTGTTAATAATCAATTGAATGTAAATTTTGAAATGTTTGTAATTATCTGTTGTGCCATAATACTATTTGAAATGATTTATATAATTCTAGTCTAAAAATATACAACATAAGAAAAGCAAATGCAAAGGACTCTAACAAGAAACTTTCCCACCACCCTCAAGCGCAATATGCTTAACCTAACATTTAAACTTGTGATTGCTATTTCTAATTTTCTTGCACTAAAGTGTAACTTATACAATTGAGTCCAATACTTGTATTTTTGTGTATTTAACATTCTCAAATATTATATTTTTCTCACCATTCAAATGCAATGACATTAGCAATCAAATTTAAAATCGAAACATTGTACATTTTCAATTTTTGGAATGCTAAATTGCTATAGGTATAAATGCACTATTAATAATCAGTTGAATTTAAATTTTGAAGTTTTTTTAATTATCTACTTTGCCATAATACTATTTGAAATGATTTATATAATTTTAGTCTAAAAATATACAACATAAAAAAAGCAAAGGCAAGCCACTCTAATAAGAAGTTTGCCTACCCCCGTTAAGCATAATACGCTCGACCTAATATTGAAACTTGGGATTGCTGTTTTTAATTTTCTTCCACTAAAGTGTAATTTATAGAATTGAGTCCAATATTTGTATTTTTTGTTGAAAAGACACTAAACTAGTATATGCTCGACTAAACATTGAAATTTGGAATTGCTATTTAAAACATTCTTCGACTAAAGTGTCTTTTATACAATTGAGTTCAGTACTTGTATTTTTGTTTATTTAACGTTTTCAAGTATTATATTTTTCATACCTTTCAAATGTAATGGCATTAGTAATAAATTTAAAAATCAAAACATTGAACGTTTTCAATTTTTAGAATTCTAAATTCCTATAGGGATAAATGCAATGTTAATAATCAATTGAATTTAAATTTTGAAATTTTATCAATTATCTCCTTTGTCACAATGCTATTTGAAATGATTGATATAATTTTAGTCTAAAAATATACAACATAAGAAAAAGCAAATGCAAGAGTCTCTAATAAAATGTTTGCCCACCCCCCTCAAGCACAATATGCTCGACCTAATATTGAAACCTACGATTGCTATTTATGTTATTCTTCTTCTAAAATGTATTGCATACAATTGAGTCCAACACATGTATTTTTGTTTATTTATCATTTTCAAATATTATATTTTTCTCACCATTAAAATGTAGTGGCATTAGCAATAAATTTAAAAATCAAAACATTGCACTTTTTCAATTTTTAGAATTCTAAATTCCTATAGGGAAAAATACACTATTAATAATGAGTTGAATTGAAATTTTGAAATTTTATTAATTATCTCCTTTGCTACTATACTATTTGAATAGACTTATATAATTTTATTCTAAAAATATACAACATAAGAAAAAGTAAATGCAAGGGACTCTAATAAGAAGTTTGCCCCCCCTCAAGCGCAATATGCTCGACCAAACATTGAAACATGGGATTGTTATTTATAATTTTCCTTCTCTAAAGTGTAATTTATACAATTGAGTCCAATACTTGTATTTTTGTGTATTTAACATTGCCAAATATTATATTTTTCTCACTATTCAAATGCAATGTCATGAGCAATAAATTGTAAAATCTAAACATTGTACTTTTTCAATTTTTAGAATTCTAAATTCCTAAAAGGATAAATGCACTGTTAAGAATCAGTTGAATTTAAATTTTGAAATTTTTTTAGTTATCTCTTTTGCCTCAATGCTATTTGAAATAATTTATATAGGTTTAGTCTAAAAACATACGACATTAGAAAAAGAAAATGCAATGGACTCTAATAAGAAGTTTCCCTACCCCCCTCAAGCACAATATGCTTAACCTAATATTGAAACTTGCGATTGCTATTTATATTATTCTTCCACTAAAGTGTATTCTATACAATTGAGTCCAATACATGTATTTTTGTTTATTTAACATTTTCAAATATTATATTTTTCTCATCATTAAAATGGAATGGCATTAGTAATAAATTTATAAATCAAAACATTGCACTTTTCCAATTTTGAGAATTCTAAATTCCTATTAGGATAAATGCAATGTTAATAATTAGTTGAATTTAAATTTTGAAATTTTTTTAATTATCTCCTTTACCACAGTACTATTTGAAATGATTTATATAATTTTAGTCTAAAAATATAGAACATAAGAAAAACCAAATGCAAGGGACTCTAATAAGAAGTTTACCCACCCCCCTCATGCGTAATATGCTCAACCTAATATTGAAACTTGGGAATTCTATTTATAATTTTCTTCCACTAAAGTGTAATTTATATAATTGAGTCCAATACTTGTATTTTTGTGTATTTAACATTTTCAAATATTATATTTTTCTCACCATTCAAATGCAATGGCATTAGCAATAAATTTTAAAATCTAAACATTGCACTTTTTCAATTTTTAGAATTCTAAATCCCTATCGGGATAAATGCATTGCTAATAATGAGTTATATTGAAATTTTGAAATTTTTTTAATTATCTCCTTTGCCACAATGCTATTTCAAAAGATTTATATAATTTTAGTCTAAAAATTTACAACATAAAAAAAGACAAATGCAAGGGACTCTAATAAGAAATTTGCCCACCCCCTTCAAACGCCATATGCTCAACCTAATATTGAAGCTTGCAATTGCTATTTATATTATTCTTCCACTATATTGTATTGCATACAATATTTTTGTTTATTTAACATTTTTAAATATTATATTTTTCTCACCATTCAAAAGTAATGGCATTAGTAATAAATTTAAAAATCAAAACATTGCACTTTTTCAATTTTTAGAATTCTAAATTCCTATAGGGATAAATGCACCTTTAATAATCAGTTGAATTTAAATTTCAAAATTTATTTAATTATCTCCTTTGCCACAATGTTATTTGAAAAGATTTAGATAATTTTAGTCTAAAAATATACAACATAAGAAAAAGCAAATGCAAGGGACTCTAATAAAAAGTTTACTGACTCCCCTCGAGCACAATATGCTCGACCAAATATTGAAACTTGTGATTGTTATTTATGTTGCTCTTTGACTAAATTGTATTGCATATAATTGAGTATAATACTTGTATTTTTGTTTATTTATCATTTTCAAATATTATGTTTTTCTCACCATTCAAATGCAATGACATTAGCAATAAATTTTAAAATCAAAGCATTGCACTTTTCAATTTTAAGAATTCTAAATTCCTATAGGGATAAATGCACTATTAATAATGAGTTGAATTAAAATTTTGAAATGTTTTTGATTATCTCCTTTCCCACAATGTTATTTGAAAAGATTTTTATAATTTTAGTTTAAAAATATACAACATAAGAAAAACCATATGGAAGGGACTCTAATAAGAAGTTTACCCACCCCCCTCAAGCGTAATATTCTCGACCTAACATTGAAACTTGGGAATTCTATTTATAATTTATATAATTGAGTCCAATACTTGTATTTTTGTGTATTTAACATTTTCTCACCATTCAAATGCAATGGCATTAGCAATAAATTTTAAAATCTAAACATTGCACTTTTTTTAATTTTTAGAATTCTAAATTACGATAGGGATAAATGCACTCTTAATAGTGAGTTGAATTGAAATTTTGAAATTTTTTTAATTATCTCCTTTGCCACAATGCTATTTGAAATGATTTATATAATTTTAATCTAAAAATATACATCATAAGAAAAAGCAAATGCAAGGGACTCCAATCAGAAATTTGCCAACCCCCCTCAAGCGCAATACGTTCGACCTAACATTGAAAGTTGGGTTTGTTGTTTATAACTTTTTCCCCCTAAAGTGTAATTTATACAATTGTGTCCAATACTTGTATTTTTGTGTATTTAACATTTTCAAATATTATGTTTTTCTCACCATTCAAATGCAATGATATTAGCAATAAATTTTAAAATCTAAACATTGCACTTTTTGAATTTTTTGAATTATAAATTCCACTCTTAATAATGAGTGGAATTGAAATTTTGAAATTTTTTTAATTATCTCCTTTGCCACAATGCTATTTGAAAAGATTTATACAATTTTGCTCTAAAAATATAAAACATAAGAAAAGGCAAATGCAAGGGACACTAATAAGAAGTTTGCCCACCCCCTTGAAACGCCATATGCTCCACCTAATATTAAAGTTTGCGATTACTATTTATATTATTCTTCCACTATATTATATTGCATATAATTGAGTCCAATACATGTATTTTTGTTTATTTAACATTTTCAAATATTATGTTTTTCTCACCATTCAAATGCAATTGCAGTAGCGATAAATTTTAAAATTTAAACATTACACTTTTTCAATTTTTACAATTCTAAATTCCTATAGGGATAAATACACTCTTAATAATCAGTTCAATTTAAATTTTGAAATTTTTTTAATTATCTCCTTTGCCATAAAGTTATTTGAAATGATTTATATAATTTTAGTTTAAATATATACAACATAAGAAAAAGCAAATGCAAGGGAATCTAATAAGAACTTTACACAACTCCTCAAGCATAATATGCTCGACCTAATATTGATGCTTGCGATTACTATTTATATTATTCTTCCACTAAATTGTATTACATGCAATTGAGTCCAATACATGTATTTTTGTGTATTTAACATTTTCAAATATTATGTTTTTCTCACCATTCAAGTGCAATGGCATTGGCAATAAATTTTAAATTCAAAACATTGCACTTTTTCAATTTTTACAATTCTAAATTCCTGTAGCGATAAATGCATTATTAATAATCAGTTGAATTTAAATTTTGAAATTTTTTTAGTAATCTCCATTGCCTCAATGCTATTTGAAATGATTTATATTGTTTTAGTCTAAGAACATACAACATAAGAAAAAGGAAATGCAATGGACTCTAATAAGAAATTTGCCCCTACCCCTCAAGCGCAATATGCTCTACTAAATATGGGAGCTTGGAATTGCTATTTATATTGTACTTCCACTAAATTGTATTTCATACAATTGAGTTGAATATATGTATTTTTGTGTATTTAACATTTTCAAATATTATATTTTTCTCACCCTTCAAATGTAATGGCCTTAGCAATAAATTTTAAATTCAAAACATTGCACCTTTTCAATTTTTAGAATTCTAAATTTCGATAGAGATAAATGCACTGTTAATAATCAGTTGAATTTAAATTTTGAAATTTTTTTAGTAATCTCCTTTGCCTTAATGCTATTTGAAATTATTTATATACTTTTAGTCTAAGAACATACAACATATGAAAAAGGAAATGCATTGTACTCTAATAAGAAATTTGCCCACCTCCCTCAAGCGCAATATGCTTGATCTAATATTGATGCTTGCAATTACTATTTATATTATTCTTCCACTAAATTGTATTACATGCAATTGAGTCCAATACATGTATTTTTGTGTATTTAGCATTTTCAAATATTATATATTTCTCACCATTCAAATGTAATGGCATTAGCAATAAATTTTAAATTCAAAACATTGCACTTTTACAATTTTTAGAATTCTAAATTCCTATAGCAATAAATGCACTGTTAATAATCAGTTGAATTTAAATTTTGAAAATTTTTTAGTAATCTCCATTGCCTCAACGCTATTTGAAATGATTTATATAGTTTTAGTCTAAGTACATACAACATAAGAAAAAGGAAATGCAATGGACTCCAATAAGAAATTTGCCCACACCTCTCAAGCGCAATACACTCAACCTAACATTGAAACCTGGAATTGTTGCCTATAATTTTCTTCCACTAAAGTGTAATTTATATAATTGAGTGTAATACTTGTATTTTTGTTTATTTAACATTTTCAAATATTTTGTCTTTCTCACCATTCAAATGCAATGTCATTGGCAATAACTTTTAAAATCAAAACATTGCACGTTTTCAATTTTTAGAATTCTAAATTCCCATAGGGATAAATACACTGTTAATAATGAGTTGAATTGAAATTTTGAAATTTTTTTTAGTTATCTCCTTTGCTACAATGCTAATTGAAATGATTTATATAATTTTGGTCTAAAAATATACAACATAAGAAAAAGCAAACGCAAA
>JAHLGP010015896.1:0-26077 GCA_020141445.1 Bruguiera sexangula | reverse complement strand
TTTTTTTAATTATGTCCTTTTCCATAATGTTATTTGAAATGATTTATATAATTTTAGTCTAAAAATATACAACATAAGAAAAAGTAAATGCAAGGGACTCTAATAAAAAGTTTCCCCACTCCCCTCGAGCCCAATATGTTCAACCTTATATTGAAGTTTGCAATTGCTATTTATAATTTTCTTCCACATGCAAGGGACACTAATAAGAAGTTTCCCCACCCCCCTTAAGTGCAATATGCTCAACCTAATAATGAAGCTTGCGACTGCTATTGATATTATTCTTCTACGAAAGTGTATTGTATATAATTGAGTCTAATACTTGTATTTTTGTTCATTTAACATTTTCAAATATTATGTTTTCTCACCATTCAGAAGTAATGGCATTAGTAACAAATTGAAAACTCAAAACATTGCACTTTTTCAATGTTTAGAATTCTAAATTCCTATAAGGATAAATGCACTATTAACAATCCGTTGAATTTAATTATCTCCTTTGCCACAATGCTATTTGAAATGATTTATATAATTTTAGTCTAAAAATATGCAACATAAGAAAAAGCAAATGCATGGGACTCTAATAAGAGGTTTCCCTACCCCCCTCAAGCGTAATATGCTCAACCTAAAATTGAAATTTGTGACTGCTATTTATTTTATTCTTCTACTAAAGTGTATTGTATATAATTGATTATAATACTTGTATTTTTGTTTATCTAACATTTTGAAATATTATGTTTTCTCACCATTCAAATGTAATGGCATTAGTAATAAATTTAAAAATCAAAACATTGCACTTTTTCAATGTTTAGAATTCTAAATTCCTATAGGGCTAAATGCATTGTTAATAATCAGTTGAATTTAAATTTTGAAATTTTTTTAATTATTTCCTTTGCCACAATGCTATTTAAAATGATTTATATTTTTGGTCTAAAAATATACAACATAAGAAAAAGCAAATGCAAGGTTCTCTAATAAGAAGTTTGCTCACTCCCCTCAAGCGCAATATGCTCGACCTAACATTGAAATTTGGGATTGTTATTTATAATTTTCTTCCACTAAAGTGTAATTTATACGATTGAGTCGAATACATGTATTTTTGTGTATTTATTATTTTCAAATATTATGTTTTTCTCACCATTCAAATGGAATGACTTTAGCAATAAATTTAAAAATCAAAACATTGCACTTTTTCAATTTTAAAATTCTAATTTCCTATAGGGATAAATGCACTGTTAATAATTAGTTGAATTTAAATTTTGAAACTTTTTTAGTTTTCTCCCTTGCCTCAATGCTATTTGAAATGATTTATATAGTTTTAGTCTAAAAACATACAACATAAGAAAAAGGAAACGCAATGGACTCTAATAAAAAGTTTCCTCACCCCCCTCAAGTGCAATATGCTCAACCTAATATTAAAGTTTGCGATTCCTATTTATATTATTCTTCCACTAAAGTGTATTGTATATAATTGAGTATAATACTTGTATTTTTGTTTATCTAACATTTTCAAATATTATGTTTTCTCACCATTCAAATGTAATGGCATTAGGAATAAATTTAAAAATCAAAACATTGCACTTTTTCAGTATTTAGAATTCCAAATTCCTATAGGGATGAATGCACTGTTAATAATTAGTTGAATTTAAATATTGAAATTTTTTTAATTATTTCCTTTGCCATAATGCTATTTAAAATGATTTATATAGTTTTGGTCTAAAAATATACTACATAAGAAAAAGCAAATGCAAGGTTCTCTAATAAGAAGTTTGCCCACCACCATCAAGCACAATATGTTCGACCTAGCATTGAAACTCGAGATTGCTATTTATAATTTTATTCCACTAAAGTGTAATTTATACAATTGTGTCCAATACTTGTATTTTTGTGTATTTAACATTTTGAAATATTATGTTTTTCTCACCATTCAAATCTAATGGCATTAGCAATAAATTTGAAAATCAAAACATTGCACTTTTTCACTTTTTAGAATTCTAAATTCCTATAGGGATAAATGCACTATTAATAATCAGTTGAATTTAAACGTTGAAATTTTTTTAGTAATCGCCCTTGCCTCATTTCTATTTGAAATGATTTATATAGTTTTAGTCTAAAAACATACAACATAAGAAAAAGGGAATGCAATGGACTCTAAGAAGAAGTTTGCCCATCCCCCTCAAGCACAATATGCTCGACCTAACATTAAAACTTGGGATTGCTATTTATAATTTTCTTCCACTAAAGTGTAATTTATACAATTAAGTCCAATACTTGTATTCTTGTGTATTAACATTTTCAAATATTATGTTTTTCTCACCATTCAAATTTAATGGCATTAGCAATAAATTTAAAAATCAAAACATTGCACATTTTCAATTTTAGAATTCTAATATCCTATAAGGATAAATGAACTGTTAATAATCAGATGAATTTAAATTTTTAAATTTTTTTAATTATCACCTTTGCCATAATGTTATTTCAAATGATCTATATCATTTTAGTCTAAAAGTATATAGCATAAGAAAAACCAAAAGTAAGGGACTCTAGTAAGAAGTTTCCTCACCCCCCTTAAGCATAATATACTCAACCCAATATTGAAGTTTGTGATTGCTATTTATAGTATTTGTCTACTAAAGTGTATTGTATATAATTGAGTCCAATACTTGTGTTTTTGTTTATTTAACATTTTCAAATATTACGATTTTCTCATCATTCAAATGTAATGACATTAGTAATAAATTCGGAAATCAAAACATTGCACTTTTTCAATTTTTAGAATTCTAAATTCCTATAAGGATAAATGGACTGTTAATAATCAGTTGAATTTAAACTTTGAAATTATTTTGGTAATCTCCCTTGCCTCAAAGCTATTTAAAATGATTTATATAGTTTTAGTCTAAAAACATACAACATAAGAAATGAGAAATGCAATGGACTCTAATAAGAAGTTTGCCCACCCCCCTCAAGCGCAATATGCTCGACCTAACATTGAATCTTGGGATTGCTATTCATAATTTTCTTCCACTAGAGTGTATTTTATACAATTGAGACCAATACTTGTATTTTTGTTTATTTAAAATTTTCAAATATTATGTTTTTCTAGCCATTCAAATGTAATGGCATTGGCAATAAATTGAAAAATCAAAACATTGCACTTTTTCAATTTTTAGAATTCTAAATTCCAATAGGGATAAATGCACTATTAATAATCATTTGAATTTAAATTTTGAAATTTTTTTCGTAATCTCCATTGCCTCAAGGCTATTTGAAATGATTTATATAGTTTTAGTCTAAAAACATGCAAAATAAGGAAAAGGAAATGCAATGGACTCGAATAAGAAGTTTGCCCACCCCCCTCAAGTGCAATATGCTTGACCTAACATTGAAACTTGGGATTGCTATTTATAATATTCTTCGACTAAAGTGTCTTTTATACAATTGAGTCTAGTACTTGTATTTCCTTTTATTTAACATTTTCAAATATTATGTTTTTCTGGACATTCAAATGTAATGGCATTGGCAATAAATTTTAAAATCAATAGATTTCACCTTTTCAATTTTTAGAATTCTAAATTCCTATAGGGATAAATGCACTATTAATAATCACTTGAATTTAGATTTTGAAATTTTTTTATTCATCTCTTTTGCCACAATGCTATTTGAAATGATTTATATAATTTTTGCCTAAAAATATACCACATAAGAAAAAGCAAATGCACGAGACTCTAATAAGAAGTTTGCCCACCTTCCTCAAGCGCTATATACTCGACCTAACATTGAAACTTGAGATTGTTATTTATAATACTCTTTGACTAAAGTGTCTTTTATACAATTGAGTCCAGTACTTGTATTTTTGTTTATTTAACATTTTCAAATATTATGTTTTTCTGGCCATTCAAATGTAATGGCATTGACAATAAATTTTAAAATCAAAACATTGCACTTTTTCAATTTTTAGAATTCTAAATTCCAATAGGGATAAATGCACTGTTAATAATCATTTGAATTTAAATTTTGAAAATTTTTTCATAATCTCCATTACCTCAAGGCTATTTGAAATTATTTATATAGTTTTAGTCCAAAAACATGCAACATAAGGAAAAGGAAATGCAATGGACTCGAATAAGAAGTTTGCCCACCCCCTTTAAGCGCAATATGCTCGACCTAACATTGAAACTTGGGATTTCTATTCATAATTTTCTTCCACTATAGTGTATTTTATACAATTGAGTCCAATACTTGTATTTTTGTTTATTTAACATTTTGAAATATTATGCTTTTCTCATCATTCAAATGTAATGGCATTGACAATAAATTCAAAAATCAAAACATTGCACTTTTTCAATTTTTAGAATTCTAAATTCCTATAGGGATAAATGCAATGTTAATAATCAGTTGAATTTAAAATTTGAAATTCTTTTAGTACTCTCCATTGCCTTAATGCTATTTGAAATGATTTATATAGTTTTAGTTTAAAAACATACAATATAAGAAAAAGGAAATGCAATGAACTCTAATAAGAAGTTTGTCCACCTTCATCAAGCGCAATAAGCTCGACCTAACATTGAATCTTGGGATTGATATTTATAATATTCTTCGACTAAAGTATCTTTTATACAATTGAGTCCAGTACTCATATTTCTGTTTATTTAACATTTTCAAATATTATGTTTTTCTGGCCATTCAAATGTAATGGCATTGGCAATAAATTTTAAAATCAAAAGATTTCACTTTTTCAATTTTTCGAATTCTAAATTCTTATAGGGATAAATGCACTATTAATAATCTGTTGAATTTAAATTTTGAAAATTTTTTATTCATCTCCTTTGCCACAATGCTATTTGAAATGATTTATATAATTTTAGTCTAAAAATATACCACATAAGGAAAAGCAAATGCACGGGACTCTAATAAGAAGTTTGCCCACCCCGCCTCAACCGCTATATGCTCGACCTAACATTGAAACTTGGGATTGCTATTTATAATTTTCTTCCACTAAAGTGTATTTTATACAATTGAGTCCAATACTTATATTTGTGTGTATTTAACATTTTCAAATATTATGTTTTTCTCTCCATTCAAATGTAATGTCATTGACAATAAATTGAAAAATCAAAACATTGCACTTTTTCAATTTTTAGAATTCTAAATTCCTATAGGGATAAATGCACTATTAATAATCAATTGAATTTAAATTTTGAAAATTTTTAGTAATCTCCATTGCCACAATGCTATCTGAAATGATTTATATAGTTTTAGTCTTAAAAGATGCAACATAAGAAAAAGGAAATGCAATGGACTCGAATAAGGAGTTTGCCCACCCCCCTCAAGCGCAATATGCTCGACCTAACATTGAAACTTGGGACTGTTATTTATAATATTCTTCGACTAAAGTGTCTTTTATACAATTGAGTCTAGTACTTATATTTCTATTTATTTAACATTTTCAAATTTATGTTTTTCTGGCCATTCAAATGTAATGGCATTGGCAATAAATTTTAAAATCAATAGATTTCACTTTTTCAATTTTTAGAATTGTAAATTCCTATAGGAATAAATGCACTATTAATAATCAGTTGAATTTAAATTTTGAAATTTTTTTATTCATCTCCTTTGCCACAATGCTATTTGAAATGATTTATATAATTTTAGTCTAAAAATATACCACATAAGAAAAAGCAAATGCACGGGACTCTAATAAGAAGTTTGCCTACCCCCCTCAAGCGCTATATGCTCGACCTAACATTGAAACTTGTGATTGCTATTTATATTATTCTTCCACTAAATTGTATTGCATATAATTTAGTCCAATACATATGTTTTTGTTTATTTAACATTTTCAAACATTATGTTTTTCTCACCATTTAAATGTAGTGGCATTAGCAAAACATTTAAAAATCAAAACATTGCACTTTTTCAATTTTTAGAATTCTAAATTCCTATTAGGATAAATACACTATTAATAATCAGTTGAATTTAAATTTTGAAATTGTTTTAGCAATCTCCATTGCCTCAATGCTATTTGAAATGATTTATATAGTTTTAGTCTAAAAACATACAACATAAGAAAAAAGAAATGCAATGAACTCTAATAAGATGTTTGCCCACCCCTGCTCAAGCGCAATATTTTCTCCTAATATTGAATCTTGCGATTGCTATTCATAATTTTCTTCCACTAAAGTGTATATTATACAATTGAGTCCAATACTTGTATTTTTGTTTATTTAAAATTTTCAAATATTATATTTTTCTCATCATTCAAATGTAATGACATTGGCAATAAATTCAAAAATCAAAACATTGCACTTTTTCAATTTTTAGAATTCTAAATTCCAATAGGGATAAATGCACTGTTAATAATCAGTTGAATTTAAATTTTGAAAACTTTTTAGTAATCTCCATTGCCTCAATGCTATAACATATATAGTTTTAGTCTAAAAACATGCAACATAAGAAAAAGGAAATGCAATGGACTCTAATAAGAAATTTGCCCACCACCCTCAAGCACAATATGCTCGACCTCACATTGAAACTTGGGATTGCTATTTATAATATTCTTTGACTAAAGTGTCTTTTATACAATTGAGTCTAGTACTTGTATTTCTATTTATTTAACATTTTCAAATATTATGTTTTTCTAGCCATTCAAATGTAGTGGCATTGGCAATAAATTTTAAAATCAAAAGATTTCACTTTTTCAATTTTTAGAATTCTAAATTCCTATAGGGATAAATGCACTATTAATAATCACTTGAATTTAAATTTTGAAATTTTTTTATTCATCTCCTTTACCACAATGCGATTTGAAATGATTTATATAATTTTAGTCTAAAAATATACCATATAAGAAAAAGCAAATGCACGATACTTTAATAAGAAGTTTGCCCACCCCCCTCAACCACTATATGCTCAACCTAACATTGAAACTTGAGATTGCTATTTATAATTTTCTTCGACTAAAGTTTCTTTTATACAATTGAGTCCAATACTTGTATTTATGTTTATTTAACATTTTCAAATATTATGTTTTTCTGGCCATTCAAATGTAATGGCATTGGCAATAAATTTTAAAATCAAAAGATTTCACTTTTTGAATTTTTAGAATTCTAAATTCCTATAAGGATAAATGCACTGTTAATAATCAATTGAATTTAAATTTTGAAATGTTTTTAGCAATCTCCATTGCCTCAATGTTATTTCAAATAATTTATATAGTTTTAGTCTAAAAATATACAACATAGGAAAAAGGAAATGCAATGAACTCTAATAAGAAGTTTCCCCATCCCCTCAAGCGCAATATCCTCAACCTAATATTGAAGTTTGCGATTGCTATTTATATTATTCTTTCACTAAAGTGTATTGGATATAATTAAGTCCAATACTTGCATTTTTGTTTATTTAACATTTTCAAATATTATATTTTCTCACCATTCAAATGTAATGACATTAGTAATAAATTTAAAAGTCAAAACATTGCACTTTTCAATATTTAGAATTCTAAATTTCTATGGGGATAAGTGCACTGTTAATAATTAGTTGAATTTAAATTTTGAAATTTTTTTAATTATCTCCTTTGCTATAATGCTATTTGAAATTATTTATATAGTTTTAGTCTAAAAACATACAACATAAGAAAAAGGAAATGCAACGGATTCTAATAATAAGTTTGCCCACCCACCTCAAGCACAATATGCTTGACCTAACAATGAAACTTGGGATTCCTAATTATAATATTCTTCCTCTAAAGTGTATTTTATACAATTGAGTCCAATACTTGTATTTTTGTGTATCTAACATTTTCAAATATTACGTTTTTCTCACCATTCAAATGTAATAGCATTAGCAATAAATTTAAAAATCAAAACATTGCACTTTTTCAATTTTTAGAACTCTAAATTCCTATAGGGATAAATACACTATTAATAATCAGTTGAATTTAAATTTTGAAATTTTTTTAGTATTGTTCCCACAGCCTTGTATGGGTTGTAATTGTTATCAACTAGGGTTAAGTATGCAAAAAAGTAAAGCCACATGGAAAGGCAAGAAAGTAAGTCCGCCATGTAAGGGCAAGAACATAAATCTGCCACGTAAACCCTATTAGGGTTTCATGGAAAAGAGTATATAAAGGCCTTGGAAGACAAAACAAAAATGGGGGGCTAACAAAATTGAATAAACGACAACCCTACAACAACTGGCCAAAAGGAAGAGAATAATATACCAAAAGGGAACACCACCATCGGCCAAAAAAGAAAATGGAGAAAAGGAGGAGACGGCCGATGGGGGGCTGAACAAAGAACAGAGGTCAAGAGGAGATGGCCGAAAAGAGAGCAAAATGGAAAGAGATCAGAAACGACACCACCAGGAGAGCAAACCAGAAACATCACCACCGGGAGAGCAAACCAGAACGTGCGACCTCCTGCAAGGAAACCAGAAACACGTCCTGCAAGCAAACCAGAAACGTACAACCAGCAAGAGGAGAAATAAGAAACAGACCACCTAGAAGAGAAGATAGCAGACTTGGTATCTGTGAGACCACCCGGAAGAGAAGACAACACACCTGGTATCCGTGAGATCACCCGGAAGAGAAGACAGCAGACCTGGTATCCGTGAGACCACCCGGAAGAGAAGACAGCAGACCAGAAGCGTGAGGCAGTTCGAAAGACGTGAACCAGAAAAACCAGTAGTGTGAGGCAGGCCAAGAGACGTGAAACGGCAGACCAGAAGCGTGGGTGTACGTCAGGAGACGGCATGAGACCAGAATGTGCAACGGTGTGACAAACTAGAAGCGTGAGGACAGGCCGTGAAACAGTAAGACCGTGAAATAGGAGACGGGTGAGACCGTGAGACGGTGAAAGCAGGAGCTGTGTGAGACAACCTAGAGAAGGAATTCGGTGAAGCATCGGAAAGAACTCGACGTATTTCCAGATTGCTTCAAGAGAGGTTAGAGAGCATTGTGGTGAACTTCTAAGCAGTAGTGGAGCAGCCTTTCAATTCAACAGAGGCAAGACAAGCTAGAAGAAGGGTAGACACAGTAAGTACTTGCTTAGTAATTGCAATAGTGAAAGGAGCAAAAGATTAAGACATCCATTGTAACTAGAATTCTCAAGTATAGTGGATAGTCTCGGTAAGGGAGAGTCCCTACCACCGTGGATGTACGTCCCGTTGACGGAACCACGTAAATCTCGTGTGTCCTTAATTTGCTTTACATTCTGTGTTTTGAATTGAGTTGTGAACGCAGCTAAAGTATCAACCAACCCATAACCTAACGAAAACCTAAACAAGAACATCCGAATTGTCTATTAGGCAAAGTGTCTGAAAGGTGACTTTGGGGACTATTGTGATTAGTAGGTAGCAATAGATCTACCTTAGTTGAATCTGAGAAAGAGTTCGCTTTTAAGGAGAGATTGAAGTTGCTCACTTACCTGCGAATTGCGAATTGTGGTGATACTGATTCACCCCCCTCTCAGTATCATAAACTAGTAGATCCTAGGGTGAAGTTGGGAACTTCAATTGGTATCAGAGCCAGGTTCACCAGGATAAAGCTTAACAGCTTGGTGTACTAGTTTGAAGAGCTTCAAAAGTTTTAACTTGTTCAGTATACTAAGAAATGGACGCCAGTACCAGCACTAGCGCTACTTACAGCAAGAAGGTTCCAATCTTCAACAGTTGTCCTTGAGATGTTATCATTGTGGACAGACTGGACACTTTATTTCTCAGTGCAAAGTGAAACTTGATGATGAAGATGAGGATGGTGATGATGAGCAGAATTCAAAATGGAGAAGACCATCATTCAAGTAAAGGAAGTCCAGCAAGAAGACTGCTAACCCACATAAGAAGAAGAGAGGCTCATTCAAGAGTTATGTGAGCTAGACAAAAGACGCCGATGAGGAGGAAGATGTAGACTCATCAGATGAGCATGCCTTTATGGCATCAGCTGGATATGGTAGTTCAACCTCTGAAGAGGAAGAGGAGATTGATGAAGAAGAACCAGATCTTGAAGCTGAGTTAGAAGCAGCTTCAAAGGAGATAATCAGAAGGGGTAGAACCATAAGAAGGTTGGAGGCCCATATAAAACAAGTTGAAGCAAAGATTGAGGAAGTAGAAAGTCAAAAGGATGAAATAAGGGCTGAACATATTGACTTGAAGAGAAGATTTGAAGAACAGATCAAAATATGTGAAGACCTTACTATGGAGCTTGGCTCAGGGACTTCAACAATTGAAGAAATGTAGATAAAGTTGCTGAGACTTCAGCAACAACTCAAAAAGAGTGAAGAGAACTTGCAGAAGTTTAAAGTGATAGGAGAAACAAGCTCTACAAGAGAAAAGAAGAATGAAGAGAAAGTGTAGCAATCTGATGCTGCACTGCCTAAAGATAACGAGACTTTGCCATAGAAGTTGAAAGAGAAGGTTAAGTCTCAGAAAGAAAAGACTGATCAGCCAGGAACAGTGAAGGTTGAAAATAAAGAAGATTTGAAGAAGCAACCTAGGGTTGCAAACAAAAATGAAGAAAAGAAAGTCAGCCAGCAAAGGGCTACGGCTGAACAGAAGAAGGAGAAGAAGGTGATTGAGATGAAAGTCACACAAGCAAAGAAGCCAGCAACCTTGCTTACACAGCAAGTAATGAACAAAAGAAAACAAGCTGTGATTAGACCCAAGAAGAGGCAATTTCAACGTTATTGTCTTTATTGTGAAGTTTTGGGTCATTAGGCAAGTAAATGCTGGTGGAGAAGGCTAGTATATGTCTCCAACTTGAGAAGATACAATGGTGTATACAGGGGGAGACAATACAAAATTCAGAGGAGAACACTTGTCATGAGTTCTTGCACATACTGTAAAAAGCAAAGACACACTAACAAGGATTGTTGGTGGAAGCCCAAACCAGTGGTTTCAAAGAACAAGTTTGCTATATTGGGAGACTTGGAATAGTGTGAAAGGTGTGGGCAGGATGGTCATAATGCCAAGAGATACATGACACTTCTCCCTGAGCAAGAGAAGGCACTTAATGACATAGTGAAAGCAATTAGTATAGTCAAAGCTGAGAAAAAGGAGAAAGCTATCATCAAGGCAGTTCAAAAGAAAGAATATAAAGCTAAAAGGGAGGTGGCTAATATAGCTGAAATTGCACTAAAGGCTAACTACAAGGATAAGCAGTGGATCCTTGATAGTGGGTGTACTTCACACATGACAGGAGACAAGAGTAAATTATTAAAACTAAACAGGTCAAGAGAAGGCAGAGTCAAGTTTTGCAATGATGATTCACTTAACATCAGTGGTCAAGGGTCAGTAAATATTGGAAAAGGAAAGCTGAAAGATGTTCTGTATGTTGAAGGACTCAGATATAATCTAGCATCTGTCAACCAACTATGCAATGAAGACCATAAAGTGATATTCACAAAAACAGGTTGCCAAGTAAAGAGTAAAGAAGGCAATACTGTTGCAGCCGAGAAGAGAACAGCTAGAAATTTATATGTGATTGATGAGAACAAGACAAACAACTGTTTACTTACAAAAGAAAAAGAAAATCAACTGTGGCATAGGAGGTTGGGACACTTAGCACAAAAGAACATGAGGAAGCTGACCACTACTCATGCAATCAAAGAAATTACAGACCTCAAGAGAGAGAGGGAGTATGTCTGCTCAGCATGCTCTAAAGGAAAACAGGTCAGAAAGCAGTATAAGACCAAAGAGGTCAGTTCTGAAGCAGTGCTTAACATTGTACATACTGATTTGTGTGGGCCGATGAGAACAAAAGGGTTAAATGGTGAGAGGTACTACATCTTGTTTGTTGATGATTATTCTAGAAGTTTCGAAATGCTTCAAGAGTTACAGAAGATTGGCTGAAAATGAGAGTGGAAAGAAGATCAAAGTATTGTGGTCAGATCAAGGCACTGAATTCACAAATGGAGCTTTTGAAGATTACCTTGAGAAGCATGGAATTCACCATCAGATGGTAGTAGCAAGAACACCTCAACAGAATGGGGTGGTAGAGAGGAAAAATATAGCTGTGGTTGAAATGGCAAGAACTCTACTGCTGGAATCCAAGCTTTACACAAGATTTTGGACAGAAGCAACATTTACAGCCGTGCACCTATTAAACAAAGTTTTACTAAGGCCCAATACTGATAAGACTCCATATGAGCTATGGATATGGAGTGGGAAGAAGACAACAACCAAGTATCTTAGAATCTTTGGCAGCCCATGTTTTGTGAAGAACAAGGAGCAAAACTTGGGAAAATTCCATGCTAGGTCAGATGAAGGCATCTTTGTGGGATACTTAGCAAAGACAAAAGGTTACAGAGTTTTTCTGCATAAACTAGGAAAAGTGGTCACTTCCAATGATGTGAGAAGAGATGAAAACTGGAAAACAATGCATAATGGAGAAACTGAGGACAGTGAAGAAGATGACTTCAAGATAGATGAAGAATCTGACCAA
Source organism: Bruguiera sexangula (assembly GCA_020141445.1). Lineage (NCBI taxonomy): Eukaryota > Viridiplantae > Streptophyta > Magnoliopsida > Malpighiales > Rhizophoraceae > Bruguiera > Bruguiera sexangula. The sequence goes on along the minus strand of JAHLGP010015896.1, from coordinate 13,650 downwards.
CATGAAGAAGAGGGAAAAGAAGTAAGTTCAGACTCAGAGAAGAGTGAGTTTGAAGATGAAGAAGGAGATTCTCTTGCAACTAAGACTGTGTAAGAGAGAAAGACAAAAAAGACATGGACCAGTGCTCATCAAGGAAATCAGATAATAGGTGACCCATCAGCAGGAGTTACAACAAGAAGAAGAATTGTGGGAGCTACTGCTTTACTCTCATAAGTTGAACCTAATTCTGTTGAAGAGGCTGCACAAGACAAAGCCTTGGTCAAAGCTATCAATGAGTAGCTGGATCAAATCGAGAAGAATGAAACATGGGAGCTGGTCCCAAGACCTACTAACAAGAATGTCAGAGGAACAAAATGGGTGTTTAAAAATAAACACAATGAAGATGGCAAGGTGGTAAGGAACGAGGCTAGGCTGGTTTGCAAAGGCTACACTCAGATAGAGGGAGTAGATGTTGATGAAACTTTTGCACTAGTAGCAAAGTTGGAAACTATCATAATGTTCTTAGCTTTGGCAGCACATAAGAGGTATAAAGTTTACCAGATGGATGTGAAATCAGCCTTTCTAAATGGGCTCCTGAAAGAAGAAGTGTATATTGAACAACCCGATGAAGTACAAATCAGTGAGGATGAGACACACGTGTGCAAGCTAAAAAAAGCCTTGTATGGCCTTAAACAAGTCCCAAGAGCATGGTATAGCAGGTTGGACGCGTATTTGAGAAGGTTGAACTTCAGAAGAGGAACATTTGATAATAACCTATATGTGTTCAACTTAGAGAAAGGCCAACTGATAACCATAGTATATGTAGATGACATCATCTTTGGAGGGGATCACTCTGAGCTATGCCAAGAATTTGCACAGAAGATGAGTGAGGAATTTGAGATGTCGTTGATTGGAGAAATGACTTACTTTCTTGGATTATAGATAAAATAGTGTGAAGAAGGTATTTTTATTTCTCAGACAAAATATGCCAAAGAGATGCTGAAAAAGTTTGGCATGGAAGATAGTAAACCTGTCAGTACCCCTATGCCAGTAGGCTGCAAGTTAACAAAAGATCAGGAAGGAAGGAGTACAAGCCCTACAGAATACAGGAAGATGATAGGGAGCCTTCTGTACCTTACAGCATCAAGGCCTGATCTCATGCAAGCTGTGTGCATCGCCAGCAGATTCCAAGTTGATCCTAAGGAATCTCATGTGTTGGTAGTGAAAAGAATCCTAAGATACCTTAAGGGGACACTGGAAATGGGCTTGTGGTATCGTGCCATGGATTCTGTAAAACTACGAGCATACACTGATGCAAACTGGGCAGGAAGTACAGATGACAGAAAGCAACCAGTGGCTATAGCTTCTACTTGGGTTCAAAGTGTGTTGCATGGCTAAGTAGAAAGCAAAATAGTGTTGCTTTGAGCACAGTGGAGGCTGAGTCTATGGCTACTTGTGCAACATGTACTCAGGTGATATGGATGCAAAGACAATTGGCCGATTTGGGTGTTGAAGTGAAGTTACCAGTGAGTGTACTTTGTGATAATCAAAGTGCAATTGATCTTTGCAAGAATCCAATTCAACATTCAAGGAGCAAGCATATTGACATCCGGTATCACTTTATCAAGGATCAAGTGGAAGAGGGCACAATTCAGTTGGAGTATGTTGCCACTAAAGATCAAATCTTAGATATTCTAACTAAACCTCTGTCCATAGAGCTGTTTGAAAAGCACAAAATGAGTCTGTCTGTGCAAATGCCTCCTCAAGCCTGAAGTTCAGGTGAATCCTCCATCTCTACTTTGTAGGTTTTTCAAATTTGTAATTGGTTGGCAAAGGGGGAGAGAAGCAACAATGCAAGGGAGCTGTTAAGGAAGGGGGAGTGCATATTTAGGGGGAGTTGTAATCCATATGCTTCTAGATTATTACTGTAAGAAGACTATGAAGGACTACTGCATAATGGTTTTTGTTGTGAGTGTTGCCAATAATTACAAAGGGGGAGATTGTTGTTCCCACAGCCTTATATGGGTTGTAATTGTTGTTAACTAGGGTTAAGTGTGCAAAAAAGTAAAGTCAAATGGAAGGGCAAGAAAGTAAATCCACCGCATAAGGGCAAGAATGTAAATCCGCCACATAAGCCCTATTAGGGTTTCATGGATGAGAGTATATAAAGGCCTTGGAAAACAAAACAAAAAAGGGGGGCCAACAAAATTGAATAAACGGCAACCCTACAACAACTGGCCAAAAAGAAGAGAAAATAATATACCAAAAGGGAACCCCACCGTCGGCAAAAAAAAAAAAGGAGAAAAAGAGGAGACGGCCAAAGGGGGGCTGAACGAAGAATAGAGGTCGAGAGGAGACGGCCGAAAAGAGAGCAGAACGACAAGAGATCAGAAACAACACCACTGGGAGAGCAAACCAGAACGTGCGACCTCCTGCAAGGAAACCAGAAACACATCCAGCAAGCAAACCAGAAACATGCCCTGCAAGCAAACCAGAACATGCGACCTCCTGCAAGGAAACCAGAAACACATCCAGCAAGCAAACCAGAAACATGTCCTGCAAGCAAACCAGAAACACACAACCAGCAAGAGGAGAAATAAGAAACAAACCACCTGGAAGAGAAGACAACAGACCTGGTATCTGTGAGACCACCCGGAAGAGAAGACAGCAGACCTGGTATCCGTGAGATCACCCGGAAGAGAAGACAGTAGACCTGGTATCCGTGAGACCACCTGGAAGAGAAGACAGCAGACCTGGTATCCGTGAGATCACCCGGAAAAGAAGACAGCAGACCTGGTATCCGTGAGACCACCCGGAAGAGAAGACAGCAGACCAGAAGCGTGAGGCAGGCCGAAAGACATGAACCAGAAAAACCAGTAGCGTGAGGCAGGCCGAGAGACGTGAAACAGCAGACCAGAAGCGTGGGTGTACGTCAGGAGACAGCGTGAGACCAGAATGTGCAACGGCGTGACAAACTAGAAGTGTGAGGACAGGCTGTGAAACAGTAAGACTGTGAAATAGGAAACGGGTGAGACCGTGCGACAGTGAAAGTAGGAGCTGTGTGAGACACAATGTTATTTGAAATGATTTATATAATTTTAGTCTAAAAATATACAACATAAGAAAAAGCACATGCAAGGGACACTAATAAGAAGTTTCCCCACCCCCCTCAAGCGCAATATGCTCAACTTAATATTGAAACTTGCGATTACTATTTATATTATTTTTCCACTAAAGTGTATTGTATATAATTGAGTCCAATGCTTGTATTTTTGTTTATTTAACATTTTCAAATATTATGTTTTCTGACGATTTAGATGTAATGACATTAGCAATAAATTTAAACATGAAAACATTCCACTTTTTCAATTTTTAGAATTCTAAATTCTTATAGGGATAAATGCACTGTTAATAATAAGTTGAATTTAAATTTTGAAATTTTGTTAATTATCTCCTTTGCCACAATGCTATTTGAAATGATTTATATAATTTTACTCTAAAAATATACAACATAAGAAAAAGCAAATGCAAGGGACTCTAATAAGAAGTTTGCCCACCCCCCTTGAGCACAATACGCTCGACCTAACATTGAAACTTGGGATTGCTATTTATAATTTTTTTCCACTAAAGTGTATTTTATACAATTGAGTCCAATACTTATATTTTTGTGTATTTAACATTTTTAGATATTATGTTTTCTCACAATTCAAATGTAATGGTATTAGCAATAAATTTAAAAGTCAAAACATTGAACTTTTTAAATTCTAGAATTCTAATATCCTATAGGGATAAATACACTGTTAATAATCAGTTAAATTTAAATTTCACAATTTTTTTAATTATCACCTTTGTCACAATGTTATTTGAAATGATTTATATAATTTTAGTCTAAAAATATGCAACATAAGAAAAAGCAAATTCAAAGGACTCTAATAAAAGGTTTCCCCACCCCCCTTAAGCGCAATATGCTCAACCTAATATTGAAGTTTGTGACTGCTATTTATATTATTCTTCCACTAAAGTGTATTGTATATAATTGAGTCTAATACTAGTATTTTTGTTTATCTAATATTTTGAAATATTATGTTTTGTCACTATTCAAATGTAATGGCATTAGCAATAAATTTAAAAATCAAAACATTGCACTTTTTCAATGTTTAGAATTCTAAATTCTTATAGGGATAAATGCAACAGACTTTAATAAAAAGTTTTCCCACCCTCGTCAAGCGCAATATGAATGCAATATGCTTGACCTAACATTGAAACATGGGATTGCTATTTATAATTTTCTTCCACTAAAGTGTAATTTATACAATTAAGTCCAACACTTGTATTTTTGTTTATATAACATTTTCAAATATTATGTTTTCTCATAATACAAATGTAATGGCATTAGCAATAAATTTAAAAATCAAAACATTAGACTTTTTCAATTTTAGAATTCTAATATCCTATAGGGATAAATGCATTGTTAATGATTAGTTGAATTTAAAGTTTAAAAATTTTTTAATTATCACCTTTGCCACAATGTTATTTGAAATGATTTATATCATTTTAGTCTAAAAATATACAACATAAGAAAAAACAAGAGCAAGGGACTCTAATAAGAAGTTTTCTCACCCCCCTCAAGCGCAATATGCTTAACCTAATATTGAAGTTTGGGACTGCTATTTATATTATTCTTCCACCAAAGTGTATTGTATATAATTGAGTCTAATACTTGTATTTTTGTGTATTTAACATTTTCAAATATTATGTTTTTCTCACCATTCAAATGTAATGGCATTAGGAATAAATTTAAAAATGAAAACATTCCACTTTTTCAATTTTTAGAATTCTAAATTCCTATAAGGATAAATGCACTGTTAATAATCAGTTAAATTTAAATTTTGAAAGTTTTTTAGTAATCTCCTTTGCCTCAATGCTATTTGAAATGATTTATATAGTTTTAGTCTAAAAACATACAACATAAGAAAAAGGAAATGCAATGGACTCTAATAAGAAGTTTCCCCACCCCTCTCAAGTGCAATATGTTCAACCTAATATTGAAGTTTGCAATTGCTATTTATATTATTCTTCCACTAAAGTATATTGTATATAATTGAGTCCAATGCTTGTATTTTTGTTTATTTAACATTTTCAAATATTATGTTTTCTGACTATTTAGATATAATGACATTAGTAATAAATTTAAAAATCAAAACATTTTACTTTTTCAATTTTTAGAATTCTAAATTCCTATAGGGATAAATGCACTGTTAATAATAAGTTGAATTTAAATTTTGAAAATTTTTTAATTATCTCCTTTGCCACAATGCTATTTGAAATGATTTATATAATTTTAGTCTAAAAATATATAGCATACGAAAAAGCAAATGCACGGGTCTCTAGTAAGAAGTTTGCCCACCCCCCTCAAGCACTATATGCTTGACCTAACTTTGAAACTTGGGATTGTTATTTATAATATTCTTCAACTAAAATGTAATTTACATAATTGAGTCCAACTGGTGTCGAAACCCCCAAAAAGACGTGGCTTAGGGACCCAACGCACACAATGTATCAAAGAGCAACCAAGAAAGCTAAATCAGAGTTTAATAACACAAACCCTAGACCCAATATTTGAAGAAACATGAACCTAGGGTATTCAAGATGGATATGGACGCCACACTCCAGAAAAGAAAGGAATTGGGAGTGATAAGTCGATTTGAATGCCACAAGAAAAATTACCTCTTGATAAGTTCTTTAGTTCTTAAAAGAACTGAGGGAGAAAAACCCTTACTTTCTATTTCACTCAAAGTTGTCTAATATTTTGTATACAAGGGGTGCCTATTTATAGGCTAAGATTGCAATCCTAAAGAGGCACAAATTCCAACTTAGGACAATTCCCTATTTAGGAGGAATTCCTATCTAGGGACAAATTCTTATACAAAAAATAAACTCCTAATTTGCAGTGACTACTATTACTTAGTCCTAGCACTTTAAGTACTCTAATGATATTAATAAGGCCTGGACTCTCTTCCAAGCTTGAATTCGCACCATTTGAAGCTTGGTTGGCCTAAACGTCCTTAATCAGCCCATTTAGTTCTTCTTTCATATTTCTGACTCTAGCCCATGTTATTAGACCTCTTGGATTGTGCAATGGACTTCTTGCATCCTTTGAAGCCTTCCACCCTTCATCTTTATGGTTCTCATCATCAATACTCGTATTTTTGTGTATTTAACATTTTCAAATATGATGTTTTTCTCGTCATTCAAATGTAATGGCATTAGCAATAAATTTAAAAGTGAAAACATTCCACTTTTTCAATTTTTACAATTCTAAATTCCTATAGGGATAAATACACTGTTAATAATCAGTTGAATTTAAAATTTGAAAGTTTTTTAGTAATCTCCTTTGCCTCAATGCTATTTGAAAATATTTATATACTTTTAGTCTAAAAACATACAATAAAAGAAAAAGGAAATGCAATGGACTCTAATAAGAAGTTTCCCCACCGCCCTCAAGTGCAATATGCTCGACTGAACTTTGAAACTTGGGATTGCTATTTATAATTTTCTTCTAGTAAAGTGTAATTTATACAATTGAGTCCAATACTTGTATTTTTGTTTATTTAACATTTTCAAATATTATGTTTTCTCACCATTCAAATGTAATGGCTTTAGCAATAAATTTAAACATAAAAACATTGCACTATTTCAATTTTTAGAATTTTAAATTCCTATAGGGATAAATGCACTGTTAATAATCAGTTGAATTTAAATTTTGAAATTTTTTTAATTATCTCCTTTGCCACAATGCTATTTGAAATAATTTATATAATTTTAGTCTAAAAATATACAACATACGAAAAAGCAAATGCACGAGTCTCTAGTAAGAAGTTTGCCCACCCCCATCAAGCGCTATATGCTTAACCTAACTTTGAAACTTGGGATTGTTATTTATAATATTCTTCAACTAAAGTGTAATTTATACGATTGAGTCCAATACTTGTATTTTTGTGTATTTAACATTTTCAAATATGATGTTTTTCTTGCCATTCAAATGTAATGGAATTAGCAATAAATTTAAAAATGAAAACATTCCACTTTTTCAATTTTTACAATTCTAAATTCCTATAAGGATAAATATACTGTTAATAATTAGTTGAATTTAAATTTTGAAAGTTTTTTTAGTAATCTCCTTTGCCTCAATGCTATTTGAAATGATTTATATAGTTTTAGTCTAAAAACATACAATATAAGAAAAAGGAAGTGCAATGGAGAAGTTTCCCCACCCTCCTCAAGCACAATATGCTTGACTGAACTTTGAAACTTGGGATTGCTATTTATAATTTTCTTCCACTAAAGTGTAATTTATACAATTGAGTCCAATACTTGTATTTTTGTTTATTTAACATTTTCAAATATTATGTTTTCTCACCATTCAAATGTAATGGTTTTAGCAATAAATTTAAACATCAAAACATTGCATTATTTCAATTTTTAGAATTCTAAATTCATATAGGAATAAATGCATTGTTAATAATCAGTTGAATTTAAATTTTGAATTTTTTTTAATTATCTCCTTTGCCATAAAGCTATTTGAAATGATTTATATAATTTTAGTCTACAAATATACAACATAAGAAAAAGCGAATGGACGGGACTCTAATAACTAGTTTGCCCAACCCCCTCAAGCGAATATGCTCGACCTAACATTGAAACCTGTGAATGCTTTTTATAATTTTCTTCCACTAAAGTGTAATTTATACAATTGCATGCAATACTTGTATTTTTGTGTATTTAACTTTTTCAAATATTTTGTTTTTCTCACCATTCAAATTTAATGGCATTAGCAATAAATTTAAAAATTGAAACACTGCACTTTTTCAATTTTTAGAATTCTAAATTCCTATAGGGATGAATGTACTATTAATAATTAGTTGAAATTAAATTTTGAAAGTTGTTTAGTTATCTCCTTTGACTCAATGCTATTTGAAATGATTTATATAGTTTTAGTCTAAAAACATACAACATAAGAAAAAGGAAATGCAATGGACTCTAATAATAAGTTTCCCTACCCCCCTCAAGCGCAATATGCTCAACCTAATATTGAAGTTTGTGATTGCTATTTATATTATTCTTCCACTAAAGTGTATTGTATATAAATGTGTCCAATACTTGTATTTTTGTTTATTTAACATTTTCAAATATTATGTTTTCCCACCATTCAGATGTAATGGCATTAGCAATAAATTTAAAAATCAAAACATTGCACTTGTTCAATTTTTAGAATTCTAAATTCCTATAGGGATAAATGCACTATTAATAATAAGTTGAATTTAAATTTTGAAATTTTTTTAATTATCTCCTTTGCCACAATGCTATTTGAAATGATTTATATAATTTTAGTCTAAAAATATACAACATAAGAAAAAGCAAAAAAAGGGTCTTTAAAAAGAAGTTTGCCCACCCCCCTAAAGTGCAATATGCTTGAACTAACTTTGAAACTTGGGATTGCTATTTATAATTGAAGTTCCCAACTTCACTCTAGGATCTACTAGTTTATGATACTGAAAGGGGGGTGAATCAGTATCACCACAATTCGCAATTCGCAAGAAAGTGAACAACTTCAAGCTCTTCTTAAAAGCGAACTCTTTCTCAGATTCGACTAAGGTAGATCTATTGCAACCTACTAATCACAATAGTCCCCAAAGTCACCTTTCAGACACCTTGCCTAATAGACAATTCAGATGTTCTTGTTTAGGTCTTCATTAGGTTATGGGTTGGCTGATACTTTAGCTGCGTTCACAACTCAATTCAAAACACAGAACGTAAAGCAAATTAAGGACACACGAGATTTACGTGGTTCCGTCAACATGACGTACATCCACGGTGGTAGGGACTCTCCCTTACCGAGACTATCCACTATACTTGAAAATTTCAGTTACAATGAATGTCTTAATCTTCTGCTCCTTTCACTATTGCAATTACTGAGCAAGTACAATACAAAGAGTGTCACTTATTGTGTCTACCCTTCTTCTAGCTTGTCTTGCCTCTGTTGAATTGAAAGGCTGCTCCACTGCCGCTTAGAAGTTCACCGCAACGCTGTGTAACCTCTCTTGAAGAAATCTGGAAATATGTTGAGTTCTTTCCGATGCTTCACCAAATTCCTTCTCTAGGTTGTTTCACACAACTCCTGCTTTCACTGTCTCACGGTTTCACAGCTTGCACTCAAGCTTCTGGTCTGCTGTTTCATGTCTCACGGCCTGCCCCACGCTTCTAATCAGTCACGCCGTTGCACGTTCTGGTCTCACGCTTCTGGTCTGCTGTTTCACGTCTCTTAGCCTGCCTCACGCTACTGGTTTTTCTGGTTCACGTCTCTCGGCCTGCCTCACGCTTCTAGTCTTCTGTCTTCTCTTCCAGGTGGTCTGTTTCTTATTTCTCCTCTTGCTGGTTGTGCGTTTCTGGTTTGCTTGCAGGATGTGTTTTTGGTTTGCTTGCAGGAGGCATTTCTGGTTTGCTTGCAGGATGTGTTTCTGGTTTGCTTGTAGGAGGCGTTTCTGGTTTGTTTGCAGGACGTGTTTCTGGTTTGCTTTCCCGGTGGTGACGTTTCTGATCTCTTGCCGTTTTGCTCTCTCTTCCTTTTTGGCCGGTTGTTGTAGGGTTGCTGTTTTTCAATTGTGTTGGCCCTCTGCCCTAGTTTTGTCTTCCAAGGCCTTTATATACTCTCTTCCATGAAACCCTAATAGGGCTTACATGGCAGATTTACTTTGTTGCCCTTCCATGTGACTTTACTGCCCTTCCATGTGACTTTACTCTCTTGCACACTTAACCCTAGTTGACAACAATTACAACCCATACAAGGCTGTGGGAACAACAATCTCCCCCTTTGTAATTGTTGGCAACATTCATAACAAAAGCCATTATGTAGCAGTCTTTCATAATCTTCTTAGAGTAATAATCCAGAAGCAGATGGATTACAACTCCCCCTAAATATGCACTCCCCCTTCCTTAACAGCTCCCCCTGCACTGTTGCTTCTCTCCCCCTTTGCCAACCAATTACAAATTTGAAAAACCTGCAAAGTAGAGATGGAGGATTCACTTGAACTTCAGGCTTGAGGGGGCATTTGCACAGACAGACTCATTCTGTGCTTTTCAAACAACTCTGTGGACGAAGGTTTAGTTAGAATATATGAGATTTGATCTTTAGTACCGACATACTCCAACTAAATTGTGCCCTCTTCCACTTGATCCTTGATAAAGTGATACCGGGTGTCAATATGCTTGCTCCTTGAATGTTGAACTGGATTCTTGCTAAGATCAATTACACTTTGATTATCACAAAGTATACTCACTGGTAACTTCACTTCAACACCCAAATCGGCCAATTGTCTTTGCATCCATATCACCTGAGTACATGCTGCACAAGCAGCCATATACTCAGCCTCCGCTGTGCTCAAAGCAACACTGTTTTGCTTTCTACTTAGCCATGCAACACACTTTGAATCCAAGTAGAAGCTGCAGCCACTAGTTGATTTTCTATCATTTGTGCTTCCTGCCCAGTCTGCATTAGTGTATGCTCATAGTTTTACAGAATCCATGGCAGGATACCACAAGCCCATTTCCAGTGTCCCCTCGAGGTATCTTAGGATTCTTTTCACTGCCAACACATGAGATTCCTTAGGATCAGCTTGGAATCTGCTGGCGATGCACACAGCTTGCATGAGATCAGGCCTTGATGCTGTAAGGTATAGAAGGCTCCCTATCATCTTCCTGTATTCTGTAGGGCTTGTACTCCTTCCTTCCTGATCTTTTGTTAACTTGCAGCCCACTGTCATAGGGGTACTGACAGGTCTGCTATCCTCCATGCCAAACTTTTTCAGCATCTCTTTGGCATATTTTGTCTGAGAAATAAAAATACCTTCTTCACATTGTTTTATTTGTAATCCAAGAAAGTAAGTCATTTCTCTAATCAATGACATCTCAAATTCCTCACTCATCTTCTGTGCAAATTCTTGGCATAGCTCAGAGTGATCCCCTCCAAAGATGATGTCATCTACATATACTATGGTTATCAGTTGGCCTTTCTCTGAGTTGAACACATATAGGTTATTATCGACTGTTCCTCTTCTGAAGTTCAACCTTCTCAAATACGCGTCCAACCTGTTATACCATGCTCTTGGGGCTTGTTTAAGGCCATACAAGGCTTTGTTCAGCTTGCACACGTGTGTCTCATCCTCACTGATTTGTACTCCATTGGGTTGTTCAATATACACCTCTTCTTTTAGGAGCCCATTCAAAAAGGCTGATTTCACATCTATCTAGTAAACTTTATACCTCTTATGTGCTACCAAAGCTAAGAACATTTTGATAGTTTCCAACCTTGCTACTGGTGAAAAAGTTTCATCAACATCTACTCCTTCTATCTGAGTGTAGCCTTTGCAAACCAGCCTAGCCTTGTTCCTCACCACCTTGCCATCCTCATTGTGTTTATTTTTAAACGCCCATTTTGTTCCTATGACATTCTTGTTAGTGGGTCTTGGAACTAGCTCCCATGTTTCATTCTTCTTGATTTGATCCAGCTCCTCATTGATAGTTTTGATCCAGGCTTTGTCTTGTGCAGCCTCTTCAACAGATTTAGGTTCAACTTGTGAGAGTAAAGCAGTAGCTCCCACAATTCTTCTTCTTGTTGTAACTCCTGCTGATGGGTCACCTATTATTTGATTTCCTTGATGAGCACTGGTCCATGTCTTCTTTGTCTTTCTTTCTTGCACAGTCTTAGTTACAAGAGAATCTCCTTCTTCATCTTCAGACTCACTCTTCTCTGAGTCTGAACTTACTTCTTTTCCCACTTCTTCATGTTGGTTAGATTCTTCATCTATCTTGAAGTCATCTCTTTCACTATCCTCAGCTTCTCCATTATACGTTGTTTTCCAGTTTTCATCTATTCTCACATCACTGGAAGTGACCACTTTTCCCAGTTTATGTAGAAAAACTCTATAACCTTTTGTCTTTGCTAAGTATCCCACAAAGATGCCTTCATCTGACCTAGCATGGAATTTTCCCAAGTTTTACTCCTTGTTCTTCATAAAACATGGGCTGCCAAAGATTCTAAGATACTTGGTTGTTGTCTTCTTCCCACTCCATAGCTCATATGGAGTCTTATCAGTATTAGGCCTTAGTGAAACTCTGTTCAATAGGTGCATGATTGTAAATGTTGCTTCTGTCCAAAATCTTGTATGAAGCTTGGATTCCAGCAGTAGAGTTCTTGCCATTTCAACCATAACTCTATTTTTCCTCTCTACCACCCCATTTTGTTGAGGAGTTCTTGCTGCTGCCATCTGATGGTGAATTCCATGCTTCTCAAGGTAATATTCAAAAGCTCCATTTGTGAATTCAATGCCTTGATCTGACCTCAATACTTTTATCTTCTTTCCACTCTCATTTTCAGCCAATCTTCTATATCTCTTGAAGCATTTCAAAACTTCTGACTTATGTGTGAGGTGCATGATGCAGGTCCTTCTGGAATAATCATCAACAAACAAGATGAAGTACCTCTCATCATTCAACCCTTTTGTTCTCATCGGCCCACACAAATTAGTATGCACAATGTTAAGCACTGCTTCAGAACTGACCTGTTTGGTCTTATACTGCTTTCTAACCTGTTTTCCTTTAGAGCATGTTGAGCAGACATACTCCCTCTCTCTCTTAAGGTATGGAATGTCTCTGATTGCATGAATAGTGGTTAGCTTCCTCATGTTCTTCTATGTTAAGTGTCCCAGCCTCCGATGCCAGAGTTGATTTTCTTCTTCTTTTGTAAGTAAACAGCTGTTTGTCTTGTCCTCATCAATTACATATAAATTTCCAGCTATTCTTTTCCCAGCTGCAACACTATTGCCTTCTTTACTCTTTACTTGGCAACCTGTTTTTGTGAATATCACTTTATGATCTTCATTGCATAGTTGGCTAATAGATGCTAGATTATATCTGAGTCCTTCAACATGCAGAACATCTTTTAGCTTTCCTTTTCCAATATTTACTGACCTTTGACCACTGATGTTGAGTGAATCATCATTGCCAAACTTAACTCTGCCTTCTCTTGACTTGTTTAGCTTTGACAATTTACTCTTGTCTCCCATCATGTGTGAAGTGCATCCACTGTCAAGGATCCACTGCTTATCCTTGCAGTCAGCTTTGAGTGCAATTTCAACTATATTAGCTACCTCCCTTTTAGCTTTATATTCCTTCTTTTGAATTGGCTGGAAGATAGCTTTCTCCTTTTTCTCAGCTTTGATTACACCACTTGTTTTCACTATGCCATTGAGTGCCTTCTCTTGCTTAGGGAGAAGTGTCATGCATCTCTTGGCATTATGGCCATCCTGCCCACACCTTTCACACTGTTCCAAGTCTCCCAATATAGCAAACTTGTTCTTTGAAACCACTGGTTTGGGCTTCCACCAACAATCCTTGTCAGTGTGTCCTTGCTTTTTACAGTATGTGCAAGAACTCACGACAGGTGTTCTCCTCTGAATTTTGTATTGTCTCCCCCTGTATGCAGCATCGTATCTTCTCAAGTTGGAGACATATACTGGCCTTCTCCACCAGCAGTTACTTGCCTTATGACCCCAAACTCCACAATAAAGACAGTGACCTTGAAACTGCCTCTTCTTGGGTCTAATCACAGCTTGT
>JAHLGP010015893.1:20855-35770 GCA_020141445.1 Bruguiera sexangula | reverse complement strand
GATTACAACAAAACGTGAAGCCATCTTACAAGGAAATCAAGAGAAGCGCACCTTAATGAGTGATTAAGCTGAAAATAGTTGTATGAAATGCTAATGATCATTAGATACTCGTTGTTTTATCAAATTCAATGGATTCCTAATACCGAGGATGTGTAGATGTGGTCGTTAACCTGAATAGAGTGCTTATTGTTTGTACACAAGTTATTTTCAAGATAATTAAATGAGAATGAGTGATAACAACAAAACGTGAAGCCATCATACAAGGAAATCAAGCGAATCACACATTAATGAGTGATTAAGCTGAAAATACTCGTAAGAAATGCTAATGATCATTAGATAATCGTTGCTTTATGGAATTCAATGGATTCCTCAAAACCAAGGAAGTGTAGATGTGCTTGTTAACATGAATAGAGTGCTTATTATTTGTACACAAATGATTTTCAACATAATTAAGTGAGAATGAGTGATTAGAACAAAACCTGAAGCCATCTTACAAGGAAATCAAGAGAAGCACACCTAAATGTGTGATTAAGCTGAAAATACTTGTAAGAAATGCTAATGATCATTAGATACTCATTTTATGAAATTCAGTGGATTCCTAATACCAAGGAAGTGTAGATGTGCTTGTTAACATGAATAGAGTGCGTATTGTTTGTACACAAGTTATTTTCAACATAATTAAGTGAGAATGAGTGATTACAACAAAACGTGAAGCCATCTTACAAGGAAATCAAGAGAAGCACACATTAATGAGTGATTAAGCTGAAAATAGTTGTAAGAAATGGTAATGATCATTAGATACTTGTTGTTTTATGAAATCAATGGATTCCTCAAAAAAAAGGAAGTGTAGATGTGTTTGTTAACATGAATAGAGTGCTTATTATTTGTACACAAGTAATTTTCAACATAATTAAGTGAGAATGAGTGATTACAACAAAATGTGAAGCCATCTTACAAGGAAATAAAGAGAAGCACACCTTAATGAGTGATTATGCTGAAAATACTTGTAAGAAATGCTAATGATAATTAGATACTCGTTGTTTTATGAAATTCAATGGATTCCTGAAAACCAAGGAAGTGTAGATGTGCTTGTTAACATGAATAGAGTGCTTCTTATTTCTACATAAGTGATTTTCAACATAATTAAGTGAGAATGAGTGATTACAACAAAATGTGAAGCCATCTTACAAGGAAATCAAGAGAAGCACACATTAATGAGTGATTAAGCTGAAAATACTCGTAAGAAATGCTAATGATCATTAGATACTCGTTGTTTTATGAAATTCAATGGATTCCTCAAAACCAAGGAAGGGTAGATGTGCTTGTTAACATGAATAGAGTGCTTATTATTTGTACACAAGTGATTTTCAACATAATTAAGTGAGAATGAGTGATTACAACAAAACCTGAAGCCATCTTACAAGGAAATCAAGAGAAGCACACCTAAATGTGTGATTAAGCTGAAAATACTTTGTCAGAAATGCTAATGATCATTAGATACTCATTTTATGAAATTCAATGGATTCCTAATACCAAGGAAGTGTAGATCTGCTTGTTAACATGAATAGAGTGCGTATTGTTTGTACACAAGTTATTTTCAACATAATTAAGTGAGAATGAGTGATTACAACAAATCGTGAAGCCATCTTACAAGGAAATCAAGAGAAGCACACATTAATGAGTGATTAAGCTGAAAATACTTGTAAGAAATGCTAATGATCATTAGATACTCGTTGGTTTATGAAATCAATGGATTCCTCAAAACCAAGGAACTGTAGATGTGCTTCTTAGCATGAATAGACTGCTTATTATTTATACACAAGTTATTTTCAACATAATTAAGTGAGAATGAGTGATTACAACAAAACGTGAAGCCATCTTACAAGGAAATCAAGAGAAGCACACATTAATATATGATTAAGCTGAAAATATTTGTAAGAAATTCTAATGATCATTAGATACTCGTTGTTTTATCAAATTCAATGGATTCCTAATTCCAAGGAAGTGTAGATGTGGTTGTTAACCAGAATTGAGTGCTTATTGTTTGTACACAAGTTGTTTTCAACATAATTAATTGAGAATGAGTGATTACAACAAAAGGTGAAGCCATCTTACAAGGAAATCAAGAGAAGCACACCTTAATGAATGATTAAGCTTAAAATACTTGTAGGAAATGTTAAAGATCATTAGATACACGTTGTTTTATGAAATTCAATCAATTCCTATTACTAAGGAAGTGTAGATGTGGTAGTTAACATGAATAGAGTGCGTATGGTTTGTACACAAGTAATTTTCAAAATAATTAAGTGATAATGATTGGTTACAACAGAACGTGTAGCCATCTTAGAAGGAAATCATGGGAAGCACACATTAATGAGTGATTAAGCTGAAATTACTTGTAAGAAATGCTAAAGATCATTAGATACTCATTGTTTTATGAAATTCAATGGATTCCTTATACCAAGGAAGTGTAGATGTGGTTGTTAACATGAATAGAGTGCGTATGGTTTGTACACAAGTAATTTTCAAAATAATTAAGTGATAATGAGTGGTTAAAACAAAACGTGTAGCCATCTTACAAGGAAATCAAGAGAAGCACACATTAATTGGTGATTAAGCCAAAAATACATGTAAGAAATGCTAATGCTCATTAGCTACTCGTTGTTATATCAAATTCAATGGATACCTAATACCAAGGAAGTGTAGATGTGGTTGTTAACCAGAATAAAGTGCTTATTGTTTGTACACAAGTTATTTTCGACATAATTAGATGAGAATGAGTGATTACAACAAAACGTGAAGCCATCTTACAACGAAATCACGAGAAGCACACCTTAATGAGTGATTAAGCTGAAAATACTTGTAAGAAAAGCTAATGATCATTAGATACTCGTTGCTTTATCAAATTCAATGGATTCCTAATTCCAAGGAAGTGTAGATGTGCTTGTTAACATAAATAGAGTGCTTATTTTTTGTACACAAGTTATTTTCATCAGAATTATGTGAGAATGAGTGACTACAACAAAACGTGAAGCCATCTCACAGGGAAATCAAGAGAATCACACATTAATGAGTGATTAAGATGCAAATACTTGTAAGAAATGCTAATGATCACTAGATACTCGTTGTTTTATGAAATTCAATGGATTCCTAAATCCAAGGAAGTGTAGATGTGCTTGTTAACATGAATAGAGTGCTTATTATTTGTCCACAAGTTATTTTCAACATAATTAAGTGAGAATGAGTGATTACAACAAAACGTGAAGCCATCTTATAAGGAAATCAAGAGAAGCACACCTTAATGAGTGATTAAGCTGAAAATTCTTCTAAGAAATGCTAATGATCATTAGATACTCGTTCTTTTAAGAAATTCAATGGATTAATAATACCAAGGAAGTGTAGATGCGCTTGTTAACATGAATAGAGTGCGTATTGTTTGTACAAAAGTTATTTTCAACATAATTAAGTGAGAATGAGTGATTACAACAAAACGTGATGCCATCTTACAAGGAAATCAAGAGAAGCACACCTTAATGAGTGATTAAGCTGAAAATACTTGTAAGAAATGCTAATGATCATTAGATACTTGTTGTTTTATGAAATTCAATGGATTCCGAATACTGAGGAAGTGTAGATGTGCTTGTTAACATGAATAGAGTGCCTATTGTTTGTACACAAGTTATTCTCAACATAATTAAGTGAGAATGAGTGATTACAACAAAACGTGAAGCCATCTTACAAGGAAATCAAGTGAAGCACACATTAATGAGTGATTAAGCCGAAAATACATGTAAGAAATGCTAATGCTTATTAGATACTCGTTGTTATATCCAATTCAATGGATTCCTAATACCAAGGAAGTGTAGATGTGGTTGTTAACCTGAATAGAGTGTTGATTGTTTGTACACAAGTTATTTTCGACATAATTAGGTGAGAATGAGTGATTACAACAAAACGTGAAGCCATCTTACAAGGAAATCACGAGAAGCACACCTTAATGAGTGATTAAGCTGAAAATAGTTGTAAGAAATGGTAATGATCATTAGATACTCGTTGTTTTATCAAATTGAATGGATTCCTAATTCTGAGGAAGTGTAGATGTGCTTGTTAACATAAATAGAGTGCTTATTGTTTGTACACAAGTTATTTTCAACATAATTAAGTGAGAATGAGTGATTACAAGAAAACGTGAAGCCATCTAACAAGGAAATCAAGGGAAGCACACCTTAATGAATGATTAAGTTGAAAGTACTTGTAAGAAATGCTAGAGATCATTAGATAGTCATTATTTTATGAAATTCAATGGATTCCTAATACCAAGGAAGTGTAGATGTGCTTGTTAACTTGAATAGAGTGCCTATTGTTTGTACACATGTTATTTTCTAAATAATTAAGTGAGAATGAGTGATTACAACAAAACATGAAGCCATCTCACAGGGAAATCAAGAGAAGCACACATTAATGAGTGATGAAGCGGAAAATACTTGTAAGAAATGCTAGAAATCTTTAGATTGTCCTTCTTTTATGAAATTCAATGGATTCCTAATACCAAGGAAGTGTAGATGTGCTTGTTAACATGAACAGAGTGCCTATTATTTGTACACAAGTTATTTTCAACATAATTAAGTGAGAATGAGTGATTACAACAAAACATGAAGCCATCTCACAGGGAAATCAAGAGAAGCTCACATTAGT
Organism: Bruguiera sexangula; assembly: GCA_020141445.1. Taxonomy (NCBI): domain Eukaryota; kingdom Viridiplantae; phylum Streptophyta; class Magnoliopsida; order Malpighiales; family Rhizophoraceae; genus Bruguiera; species Bruguiera sexangula. Next base: position 31,075 of record JAHLGP010015893.1, on the reverse strand, counting down.
GAGTGATGAAGCTGAAAATACTTGTAAGAAATGCTAATGCTTATTAGATACTTGTAAGAAATGCTAATGATCATGAGATACTCATTGTTTTATGAAATTCAATGCATTCCTAGTACCAAGGAGGTGTAGATGTGGTTGTTAACATGAATAGAGTGCTTATTGTTTGTACACAAGTTATTTTCAACATAATTAAATGAGAATGAGTGATAACAACAAAACGTGATGCCATCTTACAAGGAAATCAAGAGAAGCACACCTTAATGAGTGATTATGCTGAAAATACTTGTACAAAATGCTAATGATCATTAGATACTCGTTGTTTAATGAAATTCAAGGGATTCCTCAAACCAAGGAAGTGTAGATGTCCTTTTTAACATGAATAGAGTGCTTATTGTTTGTAAGCAAGTTATTTTCTACATAATTAAGTGAGAATGAGTGATTATTACAAAAAGTGCAGCCTTAAGAAATGCTAATGATCATTACATACTCGTAAGAAATGAGTGGTTAACCTGAAAATACTTGTAAGAAATGCTAATGATCATTTCATACTCGTTGTTTTATCAAATTCAATAGATTCCTAATACCAAGGAAGTATAGATGTGCTTGTTAACATGAATAGAGTGCTCATTGTTTGTACACAAGTTATTTTCAACATAATTAAATGAGAATGAGTGATTACAACAAAATGTGAAGCCATCTTACAAGGAAATCAAGAGAAGCACAACTTAATGAGTGATTAAGCTGAAAATACTTGTACAAAATGCTAATGATCATTAGATACTCGTTGTTTTATGAAATTCAAGGGATTCCTCAAACCAAGGAAGTGTAGATGTCCTTTTTAACTTGAATAGAGTGCTTAATGTTCGTACACAAGGTGTTTTCAACATAATTAAGTGAGAATGAGTGATTACAACAAAAAGTGCAGCCTTGTTAGAAGGAAATCAAGAGAAGCACATATTAATGAGTGGTTAAGCAGAAAAAACTTGTAGGAAATGCTAATGATCCTTAGATACTCGTTGTTTTATGAAATTCAATGGATTCCTAATACCAAGGAAGGATAGATGTGCTTGTTAACATAAATAGAGTGGTTATTGCTTGTACACAAGTTATTTTCAACATAATTAAATGAGAATGAGTGATTACAACAAAACGTGTAGCCATCTTACAAGGAAATCAAGAGAAGCACACCTTAATGTGTGATTAAGCTGAAAAAACTTGTAAGAAATGCTAATGATCCTTAGATACTCGTTGTTTTATGAAATTCAATGGATTCCTAATACCAAGGAAGGATAGATGTGCTTGTTAACATGAATAGAGTGCTTATTGTTTGTACACAAATTATTTTCAACATAATTAAATGAGAATGAGTGATTACAACAAAACGTGAAGCCATCTTAAAAGGAAATCAAGAGAAGCACACTTAATGAGTGATTAAGCTGAAAATACATGTACGAAAAGCTAATGATCATTAGATACTCGTTGTTTAATGAACTTCAAGGGATTCCTCAAACCAAGGAAGTGTAGATGTCCTTTTTAACATGAATAGAGTGCTTATTGTTTGTACACAAGTTATTTTCTACATAATTAAGTGAGAATGAGTGATTACAACAAAAAGTGCAGCCTTGTTAGACGGAAGTAACAAGAAGCACACATTAATGAGTGGTTAACCTGAAAATACTTGTAAGAAATGCTAATGATCATTACATACTCGTTGTTTTATCAAATTCAATGGATTCCTAATACCAAGGAAGTATAGATGTGCTTGTTAACATGAATAGAGTGCTTATTGTTTGTACACAAGTTATTTTCAACATAATTAAATGAGAATGAGTGATTACAACAAAATGTGAAGCCATCTTACAAGGAAATCAAGAGAAGCACACCTTAATGAGTGATGAAGCTGAAAATACTTGTACAAAATGCTAATGATCATTAGATACTTGTCGTTTTATGAAATTCAAGGGATTCCTCAAACGAAGGAAGTGTAGATGTCCTTTTTAACTTGAATAGAGTGCTTATGGTTCGTACACAAGGTGTTTTCAACATAATTAAGTGAGAATGAGTGATTACAACAAAAAGTGCAGCCTTGTTAGAAGGAAATCAAGAGAAGCACATATTAATGAGTGGTTAAGCAGAAAAAACTTGTAAGAAATGCTAATGATCATTAGATACTCGTTATTTTATGAAATTCAATGGATTCCTAATACCAAGGAAGTTTAGATGTGCTTGTTAACATGAATAGAGTGCGTATTGTTTGTACACAAGTTATTTTCAACTTAATCAAGTGAGAATGAGTGATTACAACAAAACGTCAACCGATCTTACAAGTAAATCAAGAGAAGCACACATTAATGAGTGATTAAGCTGAAAATACTTGTAAGAAATGTTAATGATCATTAGATACTCGTTGTTTTATCAAATTCATTGGATTCCTCATACCAAGGAAGTGTAGATGTGCTTGTTAACATGAATAGAGTGCTTATTGTTTGTACACAGGGTATTTTCAACATAATTAGGTGACGATGAGTGATTACAACGAAACGTGAAGCCATCTTACAAGGAAATCAAGAGAAGCACACCTTAATGAGTGATTAAGCTGAAAATGCTTGTACAAAATGCTAATGATCATTAGGCACTCGTTGTTTAATGAAATTCAAGGGTTTCCTCAAACCAAGGAAGTGTAGATGTCCTTTTTAACTTGAATAGAGTGCTTATTGTACGTACACAAGGTATTTTCAACATAATGAAGTGAGAATGAGTGATTACAGCAAAAAGTGCAACCTTTTTAGAAGGAAATCAAGAGAAGCACATATTAATGAGTGGTTAGGCAGAAAATACTTGTAAGAAATGCTAATGATCATTAAATACTCGTTGTTTTATGAAATTCAATGGATTCCTAGTACCAAGGAAGGATAGATGTGCTTGTTAACATGAATAGAGTGCTTATTGTTTGTACACAAGTTATTTTCAACATAATTAAATGAGAATAAGTGATTACAACAAAACTTGAAGCCATCTTACAAGGAAATCAAGAGAAGCACACTTTAATGAGTGATTAAGCTGAGAATCCTTGTACGAAATGCTAATGATCATTAGGTACTCATTGTTTAATGAAATTCAAGGTATTCCTCAAGCCAAGGAAGTGTAGATGTCCTTTTTAACATGAATAGAGTGCTTATTGTTTGTACACAACGTATTTTGAACATAATTAAGTGAGAATGGGTGATTACAACAAAAAGAGCAGCCTTCTTACAAGGAAATCAGGAGAAGCACACATTAATGAGTGCTTAAGCGGAAAATACTTGTAAGAAATGCTAATGACCCTTAGATACTCGTTTAATCAAATTCAATGGATTCCTAATACCAAGGAAGTGTAGATGTGCTTGTTAACATGAATAGACAGCTTATTGTTTGTATGCAAGCTATTTCCCACATAATTAAGTGAGAATGACTGATTACAACAAAAAGTGCATGCTTCTTACAAGGAAATCCAGAGAAGCACACATTAATGAGTGATTCAGTTGAAAGTACTTGTAAGAAATGCTAATGATCATAATATACATGTTGTTTAATGAAATTCAAAGGATTCCTAATACCAAGGAAGTGTTGATGTCCTTTTTAACATGAATAGAGTGCTTATTGTTTGTACACAAGATATTTTCAACATTAATAAGTGAGAATGAGTGATTACAATAAAAGTGCGGCCTTGTTTGAAGGAAATCAAGAGAAGCACACATCAATGAGTGATTAAGCTGAAAATACTTGTAAGAAATGCTAATGATCATTAGATACTCGTTGTTTAATGAAATTCAATGGATTCCTAAAACCAAGGAAGAGTATATGTGCTTGTTAATATGAAGAGACAACTTATTGTTTGTACGCAAGCTATTTCCCACACAATTAAGTGAGAATGAGATACTACAACAAAAAGTGCATGCTTCTTACAAGGAAATCAAGGGAAGCACACATTAATGACTGAGTATGCTGAAAATACATGTAAGAAATGCTAATGATCGTTAGATACTTGTTGTGTTATCAAATTCAATGGATTCCTAATACCAAGGAAGTGTAGATCAGCTTTTTAACATGAATAGAGTGCTTATTGTTTTGTACACAAGTTATTTTCAACATAATTAAGTGAGAATGAGTGATTACAGCAAAAAGTCCAGCCTTGTTCGAAGGAAATCAAGAGAAACACACATTAATGGGTGTTTAAGCTGAAAATACTTGTAAGAAATGCTAATCATCATTAGATTCTCATTGTTTAAAGAAATTCTAAAGATTCCTAATAGAAAGGAAGTGTAGATGTCCTTTTTAACATGAATAGTGTGCTTATTGTTTGTACACAAGGTATTTTCAACATAATTTAGTGAGAATGGGTGATTACAATAAAAAGAGCAGCCTTCTTACAAGGAAATCAAGAGAAGCACACATTAATGAGTGATTAAGCTGAAAATACTTCTAAGAAATGCTAATGACCCTTAGATACTCGTTGTTTAATCAAATTCAATGGATTCCTAATATCAAAGAAGTATAGATGTCCTTTTTAACTTGAATAGAGTGCTTATTGTTTGTACACAATGTATTTTCAACATAATTAAGTGAGAATGGGTGATTACAACAAAAAGACCAGCCTTCTTACAAGGAAATCAAGAGAAGCACACATTAATGAGTGATTAAGCAGAAAATACTTGTAAGAAATGCTAATGACCCTTAGATACTCGTTGTTTAAACAAATTCAATGGATTCCTAATATCGAGGAAGTGTAGATGTCCTTTTTAACATGAATAGAGTGCTTATTGTTTGTACACAATGTATTTTCAACATAATTAAGTGAGAATGGGTGATTACAACAAAAAGAGCAGCCTTCTTACAAGGAATTCAAGAGAAGCACACATTAATGAGTGATTAAGCTGAAAATAATTGTAAGAAATGCTAATGCCCCTAAGATACAGGTTGTTTAAACAAATTCAATGAATTCCTAATACCAAGGAAGTGTAGATGTCCTTTTTACAATGAATAGAGTGCCTATTGTTTGCACACAAGGTATTTTCAAGATAATTATGTGGGAATGAGTGATTACAACAAAAAGTGCAGCCTTCTTACACGGAAATCAAGAGAAGTACACACTAATGAGTGATTAAACTTAAAATACTTGTAAGAAATACCAATGATCTTAAGAGAAGTACACACTTAATACGTTGTTTAATGAAATTCGAAGGATTCCTAATACCAAGGAAGTGTAGATGCACTTGTTAACTTGAATAGAGTGCTTATTGTTTGTACACAATGTATTTTCAACATAATTAAGTGAGAATGAGCGATTACAACAAAAAGTCCAGCCTTGTTAGAAGGAAATCAAGAGAAACACAGATTAATAAGTGTTTAAGCTGAAAATACTTGTAAGAAATGCTAATCATCACTAGATTCTCATTGTTTAATGAAATTCAAAGGATTCCTAATGCCAAGGATGTGTAGATGTCTTTTTTAACATGAATAGAGTGCTTATTGTTTTGTACACAAGTTATTTTCAACATAATTAAGCGAGAATGAGTGACTACAACAAAAAGTCCAGCCTTGTTAGAAGCAAATCAAGAGAAACACACATTAATGAGTGTTTAAGCTGAAAATACTTGTAAGAAATGCTAATGACCCTTAGATACTCATTGTTTAATCAAATTGAATAGATTCCTAATACCAAGGAAGTGTAGATGTCCTTTTTAAAATGAATAGAGTGCTTATTGTTTGTACACAAGGTATTTTCAATATCATTATGTGGCACTGAGTGATTACAAGAAAAAGTGCAGCCTTCTTACGTGGAAATCAAGAGAAGCACACATTAATGAGTGATTAAACTGAAAATAGTTGTAAGAAAAGCTAATGATCTTAAGATACACGTTGTTTGATGAAATTCATAGGATTCCTAAAACCAAGCAAGTGTAGATGTGCTTGTTAACTTGAATAGAGTGCTTATTGTTTGTACACAAGGTATTTTCAACATAAATGAGTGAGAATAAGTGATTACAATAAAAGTGCGGCCTTGTTTGAAGGAAATCAGGAGAAGCACACATTAATGAGTGATTAAGCTGAAAATACTCGTAAGAAATACTAATGATCATCAGATATTCGTTGTTTAATGAAATGCAATGGATTCCTAATACCAAGGAAGTGTAGATGTGCTTGTTAAAATGAAGAGACAGCTTATAGTTTCTACGCAAGCTATTTCCCACATAATTAAGTGAGAATGAGATATTACAACAAAAAGTGCATGCTTCTTACAACGAAATCAAGCGAAGCACACATTAATGAGTGAGCACGCTGAAAATACATGTAAGAAATGCTAATCATCATTAGATTCCCGTTGTTTAATGAAATTTAAAGGATTCCTAATACCAAGGAAGTGTAGATGTCCTTTTAACATGAATAGAGTGCTTATTGTTTTGCACACAAGTTATTTTCAACATAATTAAGTGAGAATGAGTGATTACAACATAAAGACCAGCCTTTTTAGAAGGAAATCAAGAGAGAAACACACATTAAAGAGTGTTTAAGCTGAAAATACTTGTAATAAATGCTAATGATCATTAGATACACCTTGTTTAATCAAATTCAATGGATTCCTAATACCAAGGAAGTGTAGATGTCCTTTTCAACATGAATAGAGTGCTTATTGTTTGTACACAAGGTATTTTGAACATAATTAAGTGAGAATGGGTGATTACAACAAAAAGAGCAGCCTTCTTACAAGGAAATCAAGAGAAGCACACATTAATGAGTGATTAAGCTGAAAATACATTGTAAGAAATGCTAATGACCGTTAGATACTCGTTGTTTAATCAAATTGAATGGATTCCTAATACGAAGGAAGTGTACAAGTGCTTGTTCACAAGAATACACAGCTTCTTGTTTGTACGGATGCTATTTTCCACATAATTAAGTGAGAATGAGTGATTACAACAAAAAGTGCATGCTTCTTACAAGGAAATCAAGAGAAGCACACATTAATGAGTGATTAAGCTGAAAATACTTGTAAGAAATGCTAATCATCATAAGATACACGTTGTTTAAAGAAATTCAAAGGATTCCAAATACCAAGGAAGTGTGGATGTCCTTTTTAACATGAATAGAGTGCTTATTGTTTGTACAAGAGGTATTTTCAACATAAATAAGTGAGAATGAGTAATTACAATAAAAGTGCATCCTTGTTTGAAGGAAATCAGGAGAAGCACACATTAACGAGTGATTAAGCTGAAAATAATTGTAAGAAATGCTAATGACCCTTACAAGAAAATCAAGAGAAGCACACCTTAATGAGTGATTAAGCTGAAAATACTTGTACAAAATGATAATGATCATTAGATACTCGTTGTTTTATCAAATTCAATGGATTCCTAATAGCAAGGAAGTGTAGATGTGCTTGTTAACATGAATAGAGTGCTTATTGTTTGTGGGATTATGTGGGATTGAGTGATTTCAACAAAAAGTGCAGCCTTCTTACGCGAAAATCAAGAGAAGCACACATTAATGAGTGATTAAACTGAAAGTAGTTGTAAGAAAAGCTATTGATATTAGGATACACGTTGTTTAATGAAATTCATAGGATTCCTAAAACCAAGCAAGTGTAGATGTGCTTGTTAACTTGAATAGAGTGCTTATTGTTTGTACACAAGGTATTTTCAACATAAATAAGTGAGAATGAGTGATTACAATAAAAGTGCAGCCTTGTTTGAAGGAAATCAGGAGAAGCACACCTTAATGAGTGATTAAGCTGAAATCACTTGTAAGAAATGCTAATGATCATCAAATACTCGTTGTTTAATGAAAGTCAATGGATTCCTAATACCAAGGAAGTGTAGATGTGCTTGTTAATATGAAGAGACAGCTTATTGTTTCTACGCAAGCTATTTCCCACATACGTAAGTGAGAATGAGATATTACAACAAAAAGTGCATGCTTCTTACAAGGAAATCAAGAGAAGCACACATTAATGAGTGAGTATGCTGAAAATACATGAAAGAAATGCTAATCATTATTAGATTCTCGTTGTTTAATGAAATTCAAAGGATTCCTAACACCAAAGAAGTGTAGATGTTCTTTTTAACATGAATGCTTATTGTTTTGTACACAAGTTATTTTCAATATAATTAAGTGAGAATGAGTGATTACAACAAAAAGACCAGCCTTGTTAGAAGGAAATGAAGAGAAACACACATTAATGAGTGTTTAAGCTGAAAATACTTGTAAGAAATGCTAATCATCATTAGATACTCATTGTTTAATGAAATTCAAAGGATTCCTAATACCAAGGAAGTGTACATGTCCTTTTTAACTTGAATAGAGTGCTTATTGTTTGTACACAAGGTATTTTCAACATAATTAAGTGAGAATGGGTGATTACAACAAAAAGAGCAGCCTTTTTACAAGGAAATCAAGAGAAGCGCACATTAATGAGTGAGTAGGCTGAAAATACTTGTAAGAAATGCTAATCACCCTGAGATACTCGTTGTTTAATCAAATTCAATGGATTCCTAAAACCAAGGAAGTGTAGATGTCCTTTTTAAAATGAATAGAGTGCTTATTATTTGTACACAAGGTATTTTCAAGATAATTATGTGGGAATGAGTGATTACAACAAAAAGTGCAGCCTTCTTACACGGTAATCAAGAGAAGTACACATTAATGTGTGATTAAACTGAAAATACTTGTAAGAAATGCCAATGATCTTAAGATACACGGTGTTTAATGAAATGCAAAGGATTCCTAATACCAAGGAAGTGTAGATGTGCATGTTAACTTGAATAGAGTGCTTATTGTTTGTACACAAGGTATTTTCAACATACTTAAGTGAGAATGAGTGATTACAACAAAAAGTCCAGCCTTGTTAGAAGGAAATCAAGAGAAACACAGGTTAATGAGTTTTTAAGCTGAAAATACTTGTAAGAAATGCTAATCATCATTAGATTCTCGTTGTTTAATGAAATTGCAAGGATTCCTAATACCAAGAAAGTGTAGATGTCCTTTTTAACTTGAATAGAGTGCTTCTTGTCTGTACACAAGGTATTTTCAACATAATTAAGTGAGAATGGATGATTACAACAAAAAGAGCAGCCTTCTTTCAAGGAAATCAAGAGAAGCACACATTAATGAGTGATTAAGCTGAAAATACTTGTAGGAAATGCTAATGACCCTTTGATACTCATTGTTTAATCAAATTCAAAGGATTCCTAATACCAAGGAAGTGTAGATGTCCTTTTTGACATGAATAGAGTGCTTATTGTTTGTACACAAGGTATTTTGAACATAATTTAGTGAGAATGGGTGATTACAACAAAAAGAGCAGCCTCCTTACAAGGAAATCAAGAGAAGCACACATGAATGAGTGATTAAGCTGAAAATACATTGTAAGAAATGCTAATGACCCTTAGATACTCGTTGTTTAATCATATTGAATGGATTCCTACTACGAAGGAAGTGTAAATGTGCTTGTTAACATGAATAGACAGCTTATTGTTTGTACGGAAGCTATTTCCCACATAATTAAGTGAGAATGAGTGATTACAACAAAAAGTGCATGCTTCTTACAAGGAAATCAAGAGAAGCACACATTAATGAGTGATTAAGCTGAAAATACTCGTAAGAAATGCTAATGATCATTAGATACTCATTCTTTAATGAAATTCAATGGATTCCTAACACCAAGGAAGTGTAGATGTGTTAGTTAACATGAATAGAGTGCTTATTGTTTGTACACAAGGTATTTTCAGCATAATTAAGTCAGAAAGAGTGATTACAACAAAAACTGCAGCCTTCTTACATGGAAATTAAGGGAAACACAATTTAATGAGTGATTATGCTGAAAATACTGGTAAGAAATGATAATGATCATTAGATACTCGTTCTTTAATGAAATTCAAAGGATTCCTAATACCAAGGACGTGTAGATGTGCTTGTTAACATGAATAGAGTGCTTATTGTTTGTACACAAGGTATTTTTAACATAATTAATTGAGAATGAGTGATTACATCAAAAAGTGCATCCTTCTTACCAGGAAATCAAGAGAAGCACACATTAATGAGTGATTAAGCTAAGAATACTTGTACGAAATGCGAATGATCATTAAAGACCCATTGTTTAATGAAATTCTATGGTTTCCTAATACCAAGGAATTGTGCATGTCCTTTTTAACATGAATAGAGTGCTTATTGTTTGTACACAAGGT
>JAHLGP010015879.1:38858-63031 GCA_020141445.1 Bruguiera sexangula | reverse complement strand
AATTGCATAAAATAAAATTTTGTGGATGAATATTATAAAGAGTAATCGCAAGCGTCAATCATGGGTCAACCATATTGCTCTTGAGGGGAGTTGGAAAACTTCTTTTTAGAGTCTATTGTTTTTGCTTTTTCTTAAATTTTATGTTGGTAGACAAAAATTATATGAATTATTTCAAATTGCATTGTGGCAAAAGGGACAATTAAAAAATTTACAAAATTTAAATTCAACTGATTATTCCTAGGGGATTGATCCTTATACGACTTTAAAATTCTAAATCTTGAGAAAATGTAAAGTTTTGATTATTAAATTTATCGTCAATGTCATTGCATTTTGAATGGTGAGTAAAAGATAATATTTGAAAATCTTAATTGAACGAAAAAAGGAGTAATGGACTCAACTGCATAAAATAAAATTTTGTGGATGAATATTATAAACAGTAATCGCAAGCGTCAATCATGGGTCAACCATATTGCTCTTGAGGGGAGTTGGAAAACTTCTGTTTAGAGTCTATTGTCTTTACTTTTTCTTAAATTTTATGTTGGTAGACAAAATTTATATAAATTATTTCAAATTGCATTGTGGCAAAAGGGACAATTAAAAAAATTACAAAACTTAAATTCAACTGATTATTCGTAAAGGATTGATCCTTATAGGTCTTTAAAATTCTAAAAGTTAAGAAAATGTAATGATTTGGTTATTAAATTTATCGTCAATGTCGTTGCATTTTGAAAGGTGAGTAAAAGATAATATTTGAAAATCTTAATTACCAAGAAAAGAAGCAATGGACTCAATTGCAGAAAATAAAATTTTGTGGATGAATATTATAAACAGTAATCGCGAGCATCAATCATGGGTCAACCATATTGCTCTTAAGGGGAGTTAGAAAACTTCTTTTTAAAGTCTATTGTTTTTGCTTTTTCTTAAATTTTATGTTGGTAGACAAAAATTATATGAATTATTTCATATAGCATTGTCGCAAAAGGGACAATTAAAAAACTCTCAAAATTTAAATTCAACTGATTATTCCTAAGGGATTGATCCTTATACGACTTTAAAATTCTAAATGTTGAGAAAATGTAATGTTTTCATTATTAATTTTATCGCCAATGTCATCGCATTTTGAATGGTGAGTAAAAGATAATATTTGAAAATCTTAATTGACCAAGAAAAGAAGCAATGGACTCAATTGCATAAAATAAAATTTTGTGGATGAATATTAGAAACAGTAATCGCAAACGTCAATCATGGGTCAACTATATTGCTCTTGAGGGGAGTTGGAAAACTTCTTTTTATAGTCTATTGTGTTTACTTTTTCTTAAATTTTATGTTGGTAGAAAAAAATTATATAAATTATTTCAAATTGCATTGTGGCAAAAGGGACAATTAAAAAAATTACAAAATTTAAATTCAACTGATTATTCATAAGGGATTGATCCTTATAGGACTTTAAAATTCTAAATGTTGAGAAAATGTAATGTTTTGATTATTAAATTTATCGTCAATGTCATTGCATTTTGAATGGTGAGTAAAAGATAATATTTGAAAATCTTAATTGACCAAGAAAAGAAGCAATGGACTCAATTGCATAAAATAAAATTTTGTGGATGAATATTATAAACAGTAATCGCAAGCGTCAATCATGGATCAAGCATATTGCTCTTGAGGGGAGTTGGAAAACTTCTTTTTAGAGTCTATTGTTTTTGCTTTTTCTTAAATTTTATGTTGGTTGGCAAAAATTATATAAATTATTTCAAATTGCATTGTGGCAAAAGCGACAATTAAAAAAATAACAAAATTTAAATTCAACTGATTATTCATAATGGATTGATCGTTATATGACTTTAAAATTCTAAAACATGAGAAAATGCAATATTTTGATTATTCAATTTGTAGTCAATGTCATTGCATTTTGAATGGTGAGTAAAAGATAATATTTGAAAATCTTAATTGAACAAAAAAGGATGTAATGCACTCAATTGCATAAAATAAAATTTTGTGGATGAATATTATAAACAATAATCACAAGCTTCAATCCTGGGTCAACCATATTACTCCTGAGGGTAGTCGAAAAACTTCTTTTTAGAGTTTATTGTTTTTGCTTTTTCTTCAATATTATATTGCTAGGAAAAAATTATATAAATTATTTCAAATTTCATTGTGGCAAAAGGGACAATTAAAAAAATTACAAAATTTAAATTCAACTGATTATTCATAACGGAATGATCCTTATAGAACTTTAAAATTCTAAAAGTTGAGAAAATGTAACGCTTTGATTATTCAATTTATCGTCAGTGTCATTGCATTTTAAATGGTGAGTAAAAGATAATATTTGAAAATCTTAATTGAACAAAAAAAGAAGTAATGGACTCAATGCATAAAATAAAATTTTGTGGATGAATATTGTAAACAGTAATCGCAAGCATCAATCTTGAGTCAACCATGTTGCTCTTGAGGGGAGTTGGAAAACGTTTTTTAAGAGTGTATTGTTTTTGCTTTTTTTTTAATTTTATGTTGTTAGACAAAAATTATATAAATTATTTTAAATTGCATTGTGGCAAAAGGGACAATTAAAAAAATTACAAAATTTAAATTCAACTGATTATTCATAAAGGATTTATCCTTATAGGACTTTAAATTTTTAAAAGTTGAGAAAATGTAGTGTTTTGCTTATTAAATTGATCGTCAATGTCATTGCATTTTGAATGGTGAGTAAGAGATAATATTTGAAAATCTTAATTAACCAAAAAAAGAAGTAATGGACTCAATTATGTAAAATAAAATTATGTGGATGAATATTATAAACAGTAATCGCAACCGTCAATCATGAGTCAACCATATTGCTCTTAAGGCGAATTGGAAAACTTCTTTTCAGAGTCTATTGTTTTTGCTTTTTCTTAAATTTTATGTTGGTAGACAAAAATTATATAAATTAATTCAAATAGCATTGCGGCAAAAGGGACAATTAAAAAAATTAGAAAATTTAAATTCAACTAATTATTCATAACGGATTGATCCTTATAGGACTTTAAAATTCTAAAACATGAGAAAATGTAATGTTTTGATTATTAAATTTATGGTCAATGTCATTGCATTTTGAATAGTGAGTAAAAGATAATATTTGAAAATCTTAATTGACCAAAAATAGATGTAATGGACTCAATTGCATAAAATAAAATTTTGTGGATGAATATTATAAATAGTAATCACAAGTTTTAATCTTGGGTCAACCATATTGCTCTTGAGGGGAGTGGAAAAACTTCTTTTTAGAGTCTATTGTTTTTGCTTTTTCTTAAATTTTATGTTGGTAGACCAAAATTATATAAATTATTTCAAGTTGCATTGTGGCAAAAGAGACAATTAAAAAAATAACAAAATTTAAATTCAACTGATTATTCATAATGGATTTATCCTTATAGAACTTTAAATTGCTAAAAGTTGACAAAATGTAATGTTTTGATTATTCAATTTATCGTCAATGTCATTGCATTTTGAATGGTGAGTAAAAGATAATATTTGAAAATCTTAATTGACCAAAAAAAGAAGTAATTGACTCAATTGCAGAAAATAAAATTTTATGGATGAATATTATAAACAGTAATCACATGCTTCAATCTTGGGTCAACCATATTACTCTTGAGGGGAGTGGAAAAACTTCTTTTTAGAGTCTATTGTTTTTGCTTTTTCGTAAATTTTATGTTGGTAGACAAAAATTATATAAATTATTTCAAGATGCATTGTGGCAAAAAAGACAATTAAAAAAATAACAAAATTTAAATTCAACTGATTATTCATAATGGATTTATCCTTATAGGACTTTAAATTGCTAAAAGTTGAGAAAATGTAATGTTTTGATTATTAAATTTATCGTCAATGTCATTGCATTTTGAGTGGTGAGGAAAAGATAATAATTGAAAATCTTAATTGACCAAAAAAAGAAGTAATGGACTCAATTGCATAAAATAAAATTTTGTCGATGAATATTATAAATAGTAATCACAAGTTTCAATTTTGGGTCAACCATATTGCTCTTGAGGGGAGTGGAAAAACTTCCTTTTAGAGACTATAGTTTTTGCTTTTTCTTCAGTATGATGTTGCTAGAGAAAAATTATATAAATTATTCGAAATTGCATTGTGGCAAAAGGGACAATTAAAAAAATTACAAAATTTAAATTCAATTGATTATTCATAATGGATTGATCCTTATAGGACTTTAAAATTCTAAAAGTTGAGAAAATGTAATGTTTTGATTATGCAATTTATAGTCAAAGTCATTGCATTTTGAATGGTGAGTAAAATATAATATTTGAAAATCATAATTGAACAAAAAAGGAAGTAATTCACTCAATTATATAAAATAAAATTTTGTGGATGAATATTATACACAGTAATTGTAAGAGTCAATCATTTGTTAACCATATTACTCTTGGGGGGAGTTGCCAAACTTTTTTTTAGAGTCGATTGTTTTTGCTTTTTGTTAAATTTTATGTTGGTAGAAAAAAATTATATAAATTATTTTAAATTGCATTGTGGCAAAAGAGACAGTTAAAAAAATTACAAAATTTAAATTCAACTGATTATTCATAATAGATTGATCCTTATAAGACTTTAAAATTCTAAAAGTTGAGAAAATGTAATGTTTTGATTATTCAATTTATCGTCAATGTCATTGCATTTTGAATGGTGAGGAAAAGATAATATTTGAAAATCTTAATTGAACAAAAAATAAGAAATGGACTCAATTGTATAAAATAAAATTTTGTGGATGAATATTATAAACAGTAATCGCAAACGCCAATCATGGGTCAACCTTATTGCTCTTGAGGGGAGTTGGAAACCTTCTTTTTAGAGTCTATTGTTTTTTCTTTTTCATAAATTTTATGTTGGTAGGCAAAAATTATATAAATTATTTCAAATTACATTGTGGCAAAAGAGACAATTAAAAAAATAACAAAATTTAAATTCAACTTATTATTCATAATCGATTTATCCTTATAGGACTCTAAATTTCTAAAAGTTAAGAAAATGTAATGTTTTGATTTTTTAATTTATCGTCAATGTCATTGCATTTTCAATGGTGAGCAAAAGATAATATTTGAAAATCTTAATTGAACAAAAAAAGAAGAAATGGACTCAATTGCATCAAATAAAATTTTGTGGATAAATATTATAAACAGTAATCGCAAATGTGAATCATGGGTCAACCTTATTGCTCTTGAGGGGCATTGGAAACCTTTGTTTTAGAGTCTATTGTCTTTGCTTTTTCCTAAATTTTATGTTGGTAGACCAAAATTATATAAATTATTTCAAATTGCATTGTGGCAAAAGAGACAATTAAAAAAATAACAAAATTTAAATTCAACTGATTATTCATAATGGATTTATCCTTATAAGAATCTAAATTTCTAAAAGGTTTGAAATTGTAATGTTTTGATTATTCAATTTATCGTCAATGTCCTTGCATTTTGAATGGTGAGCAAAAGATAATATTTGAAAATCCTAATTGGACATAAAAAGAAGAAATGGACTCAATTGCATAAAATAATATTTTTGTGGATGAATATTATAAATAGTAATCGCAAACGTCAATCATGGGTCGACCTTATTGCTCTTGAGGGGAGTTGGAAACCTTCTTTTTAGAGTCTATTGTTTTTGCTTTTTCTTATATTTTATGTTGGTAGGCAAAAATTATATAAATTATTTCAAATTGCATTGTGGCAAAAGAGAGAATTAAAAAAATAACAAAATTTAAATTCAACTGATTATTTATAATGGATTTATCCTTATAGGACTTTAAATTGCTAAAAGTTGAGAAAATGTAATGTTTTGATTATTCAATTTATCGTCAATGTCATTGCATTTTGAATGGTGAGAAAAAGATAATATTTGAAAATCTTAATTGACCAAAAAAAGAAGTAATGGACTCAATTGCATAAAATAAAATTTTGTGGATGAATATTATAAATAGTAATCACATGCTTCAATCTTGGGTCAACCATATTGCTCTTGAGGGGAGTGGAAAAACTTCTTTTTAGAGTCTATTGTCTTTGCTTTTTCTTAAATTTTATGTTGGTAGACAAAAATTATATAAATTATTTCAAATTGCATTGTGGAAAAAGGGACAATTAAAAAAATTACAAAATGTAAATTCTACTAATTATTCATTATGGATTGATCCTTATAGGACTTTAAAATTCTAAAAGTTGAGAAAATGTAATGTTTTGATTATTCAATTTATCGTCAATGTAATTGCATTTTGAATGGAGAGCAAAAGATAATATTTGAAAATCTTTATTGAACAAAAAAAGAAGTAATGGACTCAATTGCATAAAATAAAATTTTGTGGATGAATATTATAAACAATAATTGCAAGCATTAATCTTGGGTCAACCATATTGCTTTTGAGGGGAGTGGAGAAACTTCTTTTTAGAGTCTATAGTTTTTGCTTTTTCTTCTGTATGATGTTGCTAGACAAAAATTATAGAAATTATTCCACATTGCATTGTGCCAAAAGGGACAATTAAAAAAATTACAAAATTTAAATTCAATTGATTATTCATAATGGATTGATCCTTATAAGACTTTAAAATTTTAAAAGTTGAGAAAATGTAATATTTTGATTATTCAATTTATTATCAATGTCATTACATTTTGAAGGGTGAGCAAAAGATAATATTTGAAAATCTTAATTGAACAAAAAAGAAGCAATGGACACAATTGCATAAAATAGAATTTTGTGTATGAATATTATAACCAGTAATCACAAGCTTCAATCTTGGGTCAACCATATTGCTCTTGAGGGGTGTGGAAAAACTTCTTTTTAGAGTCTATTGTTTTTGCTTTTTCCTCAGAATTATGTTGCTACACAACAATTATATAACTTTTTAAAATTGCTTTGTGGCAAAAGGGACAATTAAAACAATTTACAAAATTTAAATTCAACTGATTATTCATAATGGATTCTTCAATATAGGACTTTACAATTCTAAAAGTTGAGAAAATGTAATGTTTTGATTATGCAATTTATAGTCTAAGTCATTGCATTTTGAATGGTGAGTAAAAGATAATATTTGAAAATCTTAATTGAACAAAAAAGGAAGTAATGCACTCAATTGCAGAAAATAAAATTTTGTGGATGAATATTATACACAGTAATCGCAAGAGTCAATCATTTGTCAACCATATTGCTCTTAGGGGGAGTTGCAAAACTTCTTTTTACAGTCTATTGTTTTTGCTTTTTCTTAAATTTTATGTTGGTAGGAAAAAATTATATAAATTATTTTAAATTGCATTGTGGCAAAAGAGACAGTTAAAAAAATTACAAAATTTAAATTCAACTGATTATTCAGAAAGGATTTATCCTTATAGGACTTTAAATTTCTAAAAGTTGAGAAAATGTAGTGTTTTGCTTATTAAATTGATCGTCAATGTCATTGCATTTTGAATGGTCAGTAAAAGATAATATTTGAAAATCTTAATTAACCAAGAAAAGAAGTAATGGACTCAATTGCATAAAATAAAATTATGTGGATGAATATTATAAACAGTAATCGCAAACGCCAATCATGGGTCAACGTTATTGCTCTTGAGGGGAGTTGGAAACCTTCTTTTTAGAGTCTATTGTTTTTGCTTTTTCATAAATTTTATGTTGGTAGGCAAAAATTATATAAATTATTTCAAATTACATTGTGGCAAAAGAGACAACTAAAAAAATAACAAAATTTAAATTCAACTGATTATTCATAATGGATTTATCCTTATAGGACTCTAAATTTCTAAAAGTTGAGAAAATGTAATGTTTTGATTTTTCGTCAATGTCATTACATTTTGAATGGTGAGCAAAAGATAATATTTGAAAATCTTAATTGACCAGAAAAAGAAGTAATGGACTCAATTGCATAAAATAAAATTTTGTGGATGAATATTATAACCAGTAATCACAAGCTTCAATCTTGGGTCAGCCATATTGCTCTTGAGGGGAGTGGAAAAACTTCTGTTTAGGGTCTGTAGTTTTTGCTTTTTCTTCAGCATGATGTTGCTAGACAAAAATTATATAAATTATTCCAAATTGTATTGTGGCCAAAGGGACAATTAAAAAAATAACAAAATTTAAATTCAACTGATTATTCATAATGGATTTATCCTTATAAGACTCTAAATTTCTAAAAGGTTTGAAATTGTAATGTTTTGATTATTCAATTTATCGTCAATGTCGTTGCATTTTGAATGGTGAGCAACAGATAATATTTGAAAATCTTAATTGGACATAAAAAGAAGAAATGGACTCAATTGGATAAAATAAAATTTTGTGGATGAATATTATAAACAATAATCGCAAACGTCAATCATGGGTCGATCTTATTGCTCTTGAGGGGAGTTGGAAACCTTCTTTTTAGAGTCTATTGTTTTTGCTTTTTCTTAAAATTTATGTTGGTAGGCAAAAATTATATAAACTATTTCAAATTGCATTGTGGCAAAAGAGACAACTAAAAAAATAACAAAATTTAAATTCAACTGATTATTTATAATGGATTTATCCTTATAGGACTTTAAATTGCTAAAAGTTGAGAAAATGTAATGTTTTGATTATTCAATTTATCGTCAATGTCATTGCATTTTGAATCGTGAGAAAAAGATAATATTTGAAAATCTTAATTGACCAAAAAAAAGAAGTAATGGACTCAATTGCATAAAATAAAATTTTGTGGATGAATATTATAAACAGTAATCACATGCTTCAATCTTGGGTCAACCATATTGCTCTTGAGGGGAGTGGAAAAACTTCTTTTTAGAGTCTATTGTCTTTGCTTTTTCTTAAATTTTATGTTGGTAGACAAAAATTATATAAATTATTTCAAATTGTATTGTGGAAAAAGGGACAATTAAAAAAATTACAAAATGTAAATTCAACTGATTATTCATAATGGATTGATCCTTATAGGACTTTAAAATTCTAAAAGTTGAGAAAATGTAATGTTTTGATTATTCAATTTATCGTCAATGTAATTGCATTTTGAATGGAGAGCAAAAGATAATATTTGAAAATCTTAATTGAACAAAAAAAGAAGTAATGGACTCAATTGCATAAAATAAAATTTTGTGGATGAATATTATAAACAATAATCGCAAGCGTCAATCTTGGGTCAACCATATTGCTTTTGAGGGGAGTGGAAAAAGTTCTTTTTAGAGTCTATAGTTTTTGCTTTTTCTGCAGTATGATGTTGCTAGACAAAAATTATAGAAATTATTCCACATTGCATTGTGCCAAAAGGGACAATTAAAAAAATTACAAAATTTAAATTCAATTGATTATTCATAATGGATTGATCCTTATAAGACTTTAAAATTCTAAAAGTTGAGAAAATGTAATGCTTTGATTATTCTATTTATCATCAATGTCATTGCTTTTTGAATGGTGAGCAAAAGATAATATTTGAAAATCTTAATTGAACAAAAAAAGAAGCAATGGACTCAATTGCATAAAATAGAATTTTGTGTATGAATATTATAACCAGTAATCACAAGCTTCAATCTTGGGCAACCATATTACTCTTGAGGGGTGTGGAAAAACTTCTTTTTAGAGTCTATTGTTTTTGCTTTTTCCCCATAATTATGTTGCTAGTCAAAAATTATGTAACTTATTTCAAATTGCTTTGTGGCAAAAGGGAAAATTAAAACAATTTCAAAATTTAAATTCAACTGATTATTCATAATGGATTGATCCTTATAAGACTTTAAAATTCTAAAAGTTGAGAAAATGTAATCTTTTGATTATTAAATTTATCGTCAATGTCATTGCATTTTGAATGGTGAGTAAAAGATAATATTTGAAAATCTTAATTAAACAAAAAAAGAGGTAATGCACTCAATTGCATAAAATAAAATTTTGTGGATGAATATTATAAACAGTAATTGCAAGCGTCAGTCATGGGTCAGCCATATTGCTCTTGAGGGGAGTTGGAAAACTTCTTTTTAGAGTTTATTGTCGTTGGTTTTTCTTAAATTTTATGTTGGTAGACAAAAATTATATAAAGTCTTTCAAATTGGATTGTGGCAAAAAAGACAGTTAAAAAAATTACAAAATTTAAATTCAACTGATTATTCATAATAGATTAATTCTTATAGGACTCTAAATTTCTAAAAGTTGAGAAAATGTAATGTTTTAATTTTTCAATTTATCGTCAATGTCATTGCATTTTGAATGGTGAGCAAAAGATAATATTTGAAAATCTCAATTGAACAAAAAAAGAAGTAATGGACTCAATTGCATAAAATAAAATTTTGTGGATGAATATTATAAATAGTAATCAGATGCTTCAATCTTGGGTCAACCATATTGCTCTTGAGGGGAGTGGAAAAACTTCTTTTTAGAGTCTATTGTCTTTGCTTTTTCTTAAATTTTATGTTGGTAGACAAAAATTATATAAATTATTTCAAATTGCTTTGTGGCAAAAGGGACAATTAAAAAAATTACAAAATGTAAATTCAATTGATTATTCATAATGGATTGATCCTTATAGGACTTTAAAATTCTAAAAGTTGAGAAAATGTAATGTTTTGATTATTCAACTTATCGTCAATGTAATTGCATTTTGAATGGAGAGCAAAAGATATTATTGGAAAATCTTAATTGAAAAAAAAAAAGAAGTAATGGACTTAATTGCCTAAAATAAAATTTTGTGGATGAATATTATAAACAGTAATTGCAAGCTTTAATCTTAGGTCAACCATATTGCCCGTAAGGGGAGTGGAAAAACTTTTTTTTAGAGTCTATAGTTTTTGCTTTTTCTTTAGTATGATGTTGCTAGACAAAAATTATATAAATTATTCTAAATTGCATTGTGGCAAAAGAGAGAATTAAAAAAATTAAAAAATTTAAATTCAATTGATTATACATAATGGATTGATCATTATAGGACTTTAAAATCCTAAAAGTTAAGAAAATGTAATGTTTTGATTATTCAATCTATCGTCAATGTCATTACATTTTGAATGGTAAGCAAAAGATAATATTTGAAAATCTTAATTGAACAAAAAAGGAAGTAATGCGCTCAATTGCATAAAATAAAATTTAGTGGATGAATATTATAAACGGTAATCGCAAGCGTCAATCATGGGTCACCCATATTGCTCTTGAGGTGAGTTGGAAAACTTCTTTTTAGAGTCTATTGTCTTTGCTTTTTCTTAAATTTTATGTTGGTAGACAAAAATTATATAAATTATTTCAAATTGCCTTGTGGCAAAAGAAACAGTTAAAGAAATTACAAAATTTAAATTCAACTGATTATTCATAATAGATTGATCCTTATAGGACTTTAAAATTCCAAAAGTTAAGAAAATGTAATGCTTTGATTATTCAATTTATCGTCAAAGTCATTGCATTTTGAAAGGTGAGGAAAAGATAATATTTGAAAATCTTAATTGAACATAAAAAGAAGAAATTGACTCAATTGCATAAAATAAAATTTGGTGGATGAATATTATAAATAGTAATCGCAAACGCTAATCATGGGTCAACCTTATTGCTCTTGAGGGGAGTTGGAAACCTTCTTTTTAGAGTCTATTGTTTTTGCTTTTTCTTAAATTTTATGTTGGTAGGCAAAAATTATATAAATTATTTCAAATTGTATTGTGGCAAAAGAGACAATTAAAAAAATAACAAAATTTAAATTCAATTGATTATTCATAATGAATTTATCCTTATAAAACTCTAAATTTCTAAAAGTTGAGAAAATGTAATGTTTTGATTATTCAATTTATCGTCAATGTCATTGCATTTTGAATGGTGAGCAAAAGAAGTAATGGACTCAATTGCATAAAATAAAATTTTGTGGATGAATATTATAAACAGTAATCACAAGCTTCAATCTTGGGTCAACCATATTGCTCCTGACGGTAGTGGAAAAATTATATTGCTAGACAAAAATTATATAAATTATTTCAAATTTCATTGTGGCAAAAGAGACAGTTAAAAAAATTATGAAATTTAAATTCAACTGATTATTCATAAGAGATTGATCCATATAGGACTTTAAAATTCTAAAAGTTGAGAAAATGTAACGCTTTGATTATTCAATTTATCATCAATGTCATTGTATTTTGAATGATGAGTAAAAGATAACATTTGAAAATATTAATTGAACAAAAAAAGAAGAAATGGACTCAATTGCATAAAATAAAATTTTGTGGATGAATATTATAAACAGTAATCGCAAACGTCAATCATGGGTCAACCTTATTGCTCTTGAGGGGAGTTGGAAACCTTCCTTTTAAAGTCTATTGCTTTTGCTTTTTCTTAAATTTTATGTTGGTAGGCAAAAATTATATAAACTATTTCAAATTGCATTGTGGCAAAATAGACAATAAACAAAATTACAAAATTTAATTTCAAATTATTATTCATAATGGTTTGATCGTTATAAGACTTTAAAATTTTAAAATTTGAGAAACTGTAATATTTTGATTATTAAATTTATCGTCAATGTCATTACATTTTGAATGGTGAGTAAAAGATAATCTTTGAAAATCTTAATTGAACAAAAAAAGAAGTAATCGACTTAATTGCATAAAATAAAATTTTGTGGATAAATATTATAAACAGTAATCGCAAGCATCAATCATGGGTCAGCCATATTACTCTCGAGGGGACTTGGAAAACTTCTTTTTAGAGTCTACTGTTTTTGCTTTTCTTAAATTTTATGTTGGTAGACAAAAATTATACAAATTATTTCAAATTGCATTGTGGCAAAAGGGACAATTAAAAAAATTACAAAATTTAAATTCAACTGATTATTCGTAAAGGATTTATCCTTATAGGACTTTAAAATTCTAACAGTCGAGAAAATGTATTGTTTTGATTATCCAATTTATCATCAATGTCATTGCATTTTGAATGGTGAGGAAAAGATAATATTTGAAAATCTTAATTGAACAAAAAAAGAAGAAATGGACTCAATTGCATAAAATAAAATTTCGTGGATGAATATTATAAACAGTAATCGCAAACATGAAACATGGGCCAACCTTATTACTCTTGAGGGCAGTTGGAAACCTTCTTTTTAGAGTCTATTGTTTTTGCTTTTTCTTAAATTTTATGTTGGTAGGCAAAAATTATATAAATTATTTCAAATTGCATTGTGGCAAAAGAGACAATTAAAAAAATAACAAAATTTAAATTCAACTGATTATTCATAATGGATTTATCCTTATAGGACTCTAAATTTCTAAAAGTTGTGAAAATGTAATATTTTGATTATTCAATTTATCGTCAATGTCATTGCATTTTGAATGGTGAGCAAAAGATAATATTTGAAAAACTTAATTGACCAAAAAAAGAAGTAATGGACTCAATTGCATAAAATAAAATTTTGTGGATGAATATTATAAATAGTAATCACAAGTTTCAATCTTGGGTCAACCAAATTGCTCTTGAGGGGAGTGGAAAACCTTCTTTTTAGAGTCTATAGTTTTTGCTTTTTCGTCAGTATGATGTTGCTAGACAAAAATTATATAAATTATTCCAAATTGCATTGTGGCAAAAAGGACAATTAAAAAAATTAGAAAATTTAAATTCAACTGATTATTCAAAATGGATTGATCCTTATAGGACTTTAAAATTTTAAAAGTTCAAAAAATGTAATGTTTTGATTATTCAATTTATCGTCAATGTCATTGCATTTTGAATGGTGAGTAAATGATAATATTTGAAAATCTTAATTGAACAAAAAAGGAAGTAATGGACTCAATTGCACAACATCAAATTTTGTGGATGAATATTATAAATAGTAATCGCAAGCTTCAATCTTAGGTCAACCATGTTGCTTTTGAGGGGTGTGGAAAAACTTCTTCTAGAGTCTATTGTTTTTTCTTTTTTCCTCAGTATTATGTTGCTCGACAAAAATTATATAAATTATTTCAAATTGTATTGTGGCAAAAGGGACAATTAAAAAAATTACAAAATTTAAATTCAACTGATTATTCATAACGGATTGATCCTTATAGGACTTTAAAATTCCAAAAGTTGAGAAAATGTAACGCTTTGATTATTCAATTTATCGTCAGCGTCATTGCATTTTGAATGGTGAGTAAAAGATAATATTTGAAAATCTTAATTGAACAAAAAAAGAAGTAATGGACTCAATTGCATAAAATAAAATTTTATGGATGAATATTATAAACAGTAATCGCAAGCGTCAATCATGGGTCAACCATATTGCTCTAGAGGGGAGTTGGAAAGCTTCTTTTTAGAGTCTATTGTTTTTGCTTTTTCTTAAATTTTATGTTGGTAGGCAAAAATTATATAAATTATTTCAAATTGCATTGTGGCAAAAGAGACAATTAAAAAAATAACAAAATTTAAATTCAACTGATTATTCATAATAGATTTATGCTTATAGGACTCTAAATTTCTAAAAGTTGTGAAAATGTAATATTTTGATTATTCAATTTATCGTCAATGTCATTGCATTTTGAATGGTGAACAAAAGATAATATTTGAAAATCTTAATTGAACAAAAAAAGAAGTAATGGACTCAATTGCATAAAATAGAATATTTTGGATGAATATTATAACCAGTAATCACAAGCTTTAATTTTTGGTCAACCATATTGCTTTTGAGGGGTGTGGAAAAACTTCTTTTTAGAGTCTATTGTTTTTGCTTTTTCCTCAGAATTATGTTGCTACACAAAAATTATATAACTTATTTCAAATTGCATTGTGGCAAAAGGGACAATTAAAATAATTACAAAATTTAAATTTAACTGATTATTCATAATGGATTGATCCTTATAGGACGTTAAAATTTTAAAACTTGGAAAACTTCTTTTTAGAGTCTACTGTTTTTGCTTTTCTTAAATTTTATGTTGGTAGACAAAAATTATATAAATTATTTCAAATTGCATTGTGGCAAAAGGGACAATTAAAAACATAACGAAATTTAAATTCAACTGATTATTCATAATGGATTTATCCTTATAGGACTCTAAATTTCTAAAAGTTCTCAAAATGTAATATTTTGATTATTCAATTTATCATCAATGTCATTGCATTTTGAATGGTGAGCAAAAGATAACATTTGAAAATCTTAATTGACCAAGAAAAGAAGTAATGGACTCAATTGCATAAAATTAAATTTTGTGGATGAATATTATAATTTGTAATCAGAAGTTTCAATCTTAGGTCAACCATATTGCTCTTGAGGGGAGTGGAAAACCTTCTTTTTAGAATCTATAGTTTTTGCTTTTTCGTCAGTACGTTGTTGCTAGACAAAAATTATATAAATTATTCCAAATTGCATTGTGGCAAAAGGGACAACTAAAAAAATTACAAAATTTAAATTCAACTGATTATTCATAATGGATTGATCCTTATAGAACTTTAAAATTCTAAAAGTTGAGAAAATGTAATGTTTTGATTATTCAATTTATAGTCAATGTCATTGCATTTTGAATGGTGAGTAAAAGATAATATTTGAAAATCTTAATTGAACATAAAAGGAAGTAATGCACTCAATTGCATAAAATAAAATTTTGTGGATGAATATTATACACAGTAATCGCAAGAGTCAATCATAGGTCAACCATTTTTCTTTTTAGAATCTATTGTTTTAGATTTTTCTTAAATTTTATGTTGGTAGACAAAAATTATATAAATTATTTCAAATTGCATTGTGGCAAAAGAGATAGTTAAAAAAATTACAAAATTTAAATTCAACTGATTATTCATAATAGATTGATCCATATAGGACTTTAAAATTCTAAAAGTTGAGAAAATGTAACGCTTTGATTATTCAATTTATCGTCAATGTCATTGCATTTTGAATGGTGAGTAAAAGATGATATTTGAAAATCTTAATTGAACAAAAAGAGAGGTAATGGACTCAATGCATAAAATAAAATTTTGTGGATGAATATTATAAACAGTAATCGCAAACGTGAATCATGGGTCAACCATGTTGCTCTTGAGGGGAGTTGGAAAACTTCTTTTTAGAGGCTATTGTTTTTGTTTTTTCTTAAATTTTCTGTTGGTAGACAAAAATTATATAAAGTATTTCAAATTGCATTGTGGCAAAAAAGACAATTAAAAAACTTACAAAATTTAAATTCAACTGATTATTCATAATAGATTGATCCTTATAGGACTTTAAAATTCTAAAAGTCGAGAAATTGTATTGTTTTGATTATCCAATTTATCGTCAATGTGATTGCATTTTGAATGGTGAGTAAAAGATAATATTTGAAAATCTTAATTGAACAAAAAAAGAAGAAATGGTTTCAATTGCATAAAAGAAAATTTTGTGGATGAATATTATAAACAGTAATCGCAAACGTCAATCATGGGTCAACCTTAGTGCTCTTGAGGCGAGTTGGAAAGCTTCTTTTTAGAGTCTATTGTTTTTGCTTTTTCTTAAATTTTATGTTGGTAGGCAAAAATTATATAAATTATTTCAAATTGCATTGTGGCAAAAGTGACAATTAAAAAAATAACAAAATATAAATTCAACTGATTATTCATAATGGATTGATCCTTATAGGACTTTAAAATTCTAAAAGTTGAGAAAATGTAATGTTTTGATTATTAAATTTATCGTCAATGTCATTGCTTTTTGAATGGTGAGTAAAAGATAATATTTGAAAATCTTAATTAAACAAAAAAAGAGGTAATGCACTCAATTGCATAAAATAAAATTTTGTGGATGAATATGAGAAACAGTAATCACAAGCGTCAGTCATGGGTCAATAAAAATTGCTCTTGAGGGGAGTTGGAAAACCTCTTTTTAGAGTCTATTGTCTTTGCTTTTTCTTAAATTTTATGTTGGTAGACAAAAATTATATAAATTATTTCAAATTGCATTGTGGCAAAAGAGACAGTTAAAAAAATTACAAAATTTAAATTCAACTGATTATTCAAAATAGATTGATCCTTATAGGACTTTAAAATTCTAAAAGTTGAGAAAATGTAATGTTTTGATTATTCAATTTATCGTCAATGTCATTGCATTTTGAATGGTGAGGAAAAGATAATATTTGAAAATTTTAATTGAACATAAAAAGAAGAAATGGACTTAATTGCATAAAATAAAATTTTATGGATGAATATTATTAACAGTAATCGCAAACGTCAATCATGGGTCAACCTTATTGCTCTTGAGGGGAGTTGGAAACCTTTTTTTTAAAGTCTATTGTTTTTGCTTTTTCTTAAATTTTATGTTGGTAGGCAAAAATTATTTAAATTATTTCAAATTGCATTGTGGCAAAAGAGACAATTTGGAAAAATTACAAAATTTACATTCAACTGATTATTCATAATGGTTTGATCCTTATAAGACTTTAAAATTTGAAAATCTTAATTGAACAAAAAAAGAAGTAATCAACTCAATTGCACAAAATAAAATTTTGTGGATGAATTTTATAAACAATAATCACAAGCGTCAATCATGGGTCAGCTATATTGCTCTTAAGGGGACTTGGAAAACTTCTTTTTAGAGTCTATTGTTTTTGCTTTTCTTAAATTTTATGTTGGTTCGCAAAGATTAGATAAATTATTTCAAATTGCATTGTGGCAAAAGGGAAAATTAAAAAAATTAAAAAATTTAAATTCAACTGATTATTCATAATGGATTGATCCTTATAAGACTTTAAAATTCTAAAAGTTGAGAAAATGTAATGTTTTGATTATTAAATTTATCGTCAATGTCATTGCATGTTGAATGGTGAGTAAAAGATAAAATTTGAAAATCTTAATTGGACAAAATACAGAAGAAATGGACTCAATTGCATAAAATAAAATTTTGTGGATGAATATTATAAACAGTAATTGCAAGCGTCAATCATGGGTTAACCATATTGCTCTGGAGGGGAGTTGCAAAACTTCTTTTTAGAGTCTATTGTTTTTGCTTTTTCTTAAATTTTATGTTGGTAGGGAAAGATTATATAAATTATTTCAAATTGCATTGTCGCAAAAGGGACAATGAAAAAAATTAAAAAATTTAAATTCAACTAATTATTCATAATGGATTGATCCTTATAGGACTTTAAAATTCTAAAAGTTGAGAAAATGTAATGTTTTCATTATTGAATTTATCGTCAATGTCATTGCATGTTGAATGGTGAGTAAAAGATAAAATTTGAAAATCTTAATTGGACAAAAAAAGAAGAAATGGACTCAATTGCATAAAATAAAATTTTGTGGATGAATATAATAAACAGTAATGGCAAGCGTAAATCATGGGTCAACCAAATTGCTCTTGAGGGGAGTTGGAAAACTTCTTTTTAGAGTCTATTGTTTTTGCTTTTTCTTAAATTTTATGTTGGTAGTAAAAAATTATATAAATTATTTTAAATTGCATTGTGTCAAAAGAGACAATTAAAAAAATAACAAAATTTAAAATCAACTGATTTTTCATAATGGATTGATCCTTATAGGACTTTAAAATTCTAAATGTTGAGAAAATATAATGTTTTGATTATTAAATTTATCGTCAATGTCATTGCATTTTGAATGGTGAGTAAAAGATAATATTGGAAAATCCTAATTGAACAAAAAAAAAATAATGGTCTCAATTGCATGAAATAAAATTTTGTGGATGAATATTATAAACAGTAATCACAAGAGTCAATCATAGGTCAACCATATTGCTCTTGAGGGGAGTTGGAAAACTTCTTTTTAGAGTCTATTGATTTTGCTCTTTCTTAAATTTTATGTGGGTAGACAAAAATTATATAAATTATTTCAAATTGCATTGTGGCAAAAGAGACAATTAAAAAAATTGCAAAATTTAAATTCAACTGATTATTCATAATAGTTGATCCTTGTAGGACTTTAAAATTCTAAAAGTTGAGAAAATGTAATGTTTTGATTATTCCATTTATGGTCAATGTCATTGCATTTTGAATGGTGAGTAAAAGATATTATTTGAAAATCTTAATTGAACAAAAAAGGAACTAATGCACTCAATTGCATAAAATAAAATTTTGTGGAAGAATATTATAAACAGTAATCACAAGCGTCAATGATGGGTCAACCATATTGCTCTTGAGGGGAGTTGGAAAACTTCTTTTTAGAGTGTATAGTTTTTGCTTTTTCTTCAGTATTTTGTTGGTAGAGAAAAATTATATAAATTATTTGAAATTGCATTGTGGCAAAAGAGACAATTAAAAAAATTACAAAATTCAAATTCAACTAATTACTCATAATGGATTGATCCTTATAGGACTTTAAAATTCAAAAAGTTGAGAAATGTAATGTTTTGATCATTCAATTTATCGTCAATGTCATTGCATTTTGAATGGTGAGTAAAAGATAATATTTGAAAATCTTAATTGAACGAAAAAGGAAGTAATGGACTGAATTGCATAAAATAAAATTTTGTGGATGAATATTATAAATAGTAATCACAAGCGTCAATCTTGGGTCAACCATATTGCACTGGAGGGGAGTGCAAAAACTTCTTTTTAGAGTCTATAGTTTTTGCTTTTTCTTCAGTATGATGTTGCTAGACAAAAATTATATAAATTATTCCAAATTGCATTGTGTCCAAAAGAGACAATTAAAAATATAACAAAATTTAAATTCAACTGATTATTCATAATGGATTAATGCTTATAGGACTTTAAAATTCTAAAAGTTGAGAAGATATAATGTTTTTATTATTCAATTTATCATCAATGTCATTGCATTTTGCATGGTGAGTAAAAGATAAAATTTGAAAATCTTAATTGAACAAAAAAAGGAGTAATGGACTCAATTGCATAAAATAAAATTTTGTGGAAGAATATAATAAACAGTAGTCGCAAGCGTCAATCATGGTTCAACCATATTGCTCTTGAGGGGACTTGGAAAACTTCTTTTTAGAGTCTATTGTTTTTGATTTTTCTTCAGTATTTTGTTGCTAGACAAAAATTATATAAATTATTTCAAATTGCGTTGTGGTAAAAGGGACAATTAAAAAAATTTCAAAATTTAAATTCAACTACTTATTCATAATGGATTGATCCTTAAAGGACTTTAAAATTCTAAAAGTGGGGAAAATGTAATGTTTTGATTATTGAATTTATCGTCAATGTCATTGCATTTTGAATGGTGAGTAAAAGATAAATTTTGAAAATCTTAATTGAACAAAAAAAGAAGTAGTGGACTCAATAGCATAAAATATAATTTTGTCGATGAATATTATAAACAGTAATCGCAAGCGTCAATCTTGGGTCAACCATATTGCTCTTGAGGGGAGTGGAAAAATTTCTTTTTAAAGTCTATTGTTTTTGCTTTTTCTTCAGTATTTTGTTGCTAGACAAAAATTATATAAATTATTTCAAATTTCTTTGTGGCAAAAGGGACAATTAAAAAAATTAAAAAATTTAAATTTAACAGATTATTCATAATGGATTGATCCTGATAGGACTTTAAAATTCTGAAAGTTGAGAAGATATAATGTTTTTATTATTCAATTTATCATCAATGTCATTGCATTTTGCATGGTGAGTAAAAGATAAAATATGAAAATCTTATTTGAACAAAAAAAGAAGTAATGGGCTCAATTGCATAAAATAAAATTTTGTGGATGAATATAATAAACAGTAATCGCAAGCGTCAATCTTTGGTCAACCATATTACTCTTGAGGGGAGTGGAAAAACTTCTTTTTATAGTCTATTGTTTTTGCTTTTTCTTCAGTATTATGTTGCTAGACAAAAATTATATAAATTATTTTAAATTGCATTGTCGCAAAGGGAACAATTAAAAAAATTACAAAATTTAAATTCAACTGATTATTCATAATGGAATGATCCTTATAGGACTTTAAAATTCTAAAAGTTGTTAAAATGTAATGTTTTGATTATTAAATTTATCGTCAATGTTATTGCATTTTGAATGGTGAGTAAAAGATAATATTTGAAAATCTTAATTGAACAAAAAAAGAAGTAATGGACTCAAATGCATAAAATAAAATTTGTGGACGAATATTATAAAAAGAAATCACAAGTTTCAATCTTGGGTCAACCATATTGCTCTTGAGGGGAGTGGAAAAACTTCTTTTTAGAGTATATAGTTTTTGCTTTTTCTTCTGTATGATGTTGTTCGACAAAAATTATATAAATTATTCCAAATTACGTTGTGGCAAAAGGGACAATTAAAAAAATTAAAAAATTTAAATTTAACTGATTATTCATAATGGATTGATCCTGATAGGACTTTAAAATTCTGAAAGTTGAGAAGATATAATGTTTTTATTATTCAATTTATCATCAATGTCATTGCATTTTGCATGGTGAGTCAAAGATAAAATTTGAAAATCTTAATTGAACAAAAAAAGAAGTAATGGACTCAATAGCATAAAATAAAATTTTGTGGATGAATATTATAAACAGTAATCGCAAGCGTCAATCTTGGGTCAACCATATTGCTCTTGAGGGGAGTTGGAAAACTTCTTCTTAGAGTCTACTGTGTTTGCTTTTTCTTAAATTTTATGTTGGTAGAGAAAAATTAAATAAATTATTTCCAATTGCATTGTGGCAAAAGGGACAATTAAAAGAATTACAAAATTTAAATTCAACTGATTATTCATAATGGATTAATGCTTATAAAACTTTAAAATTCTGAAAGTTGAGAAGATATAATGTTTTTACTATTCAATTTATCGTCAATGTCATTGCATTTTGCATGGTGAGTAAAAGATAATATTTGAAAATCTTAACTAAACAAAAAAAAAAGTAATGGACTCAATTGCATAAAATAAAATTTGTGGATGAATATTATAAACAGAAATCACAAGTTTCAATCTTGGGTCAACCATATTGCTCTTGAGGGGAGTGGAAAAACTTCTTTTTAGAGTCTATAGTTTTTGCTTTTGCGTTTGTATGATGTTGCTAGACAAAAATTATATAAATTATTCCAAATTGCATTGTGGAAATGGGACAATTAAAAAAATTACAAAATTTAAATTCAACTGATAATTCAAAATGGATTGATCCTTATTGGACTTTAAAATTCTGAAAGTTGAGAAGATATAATGTATTTATTATTCAATTTATCATCAAAGTCATTGCATTTTGCATGGGGGTAAAAGATAAAATTTGAAAATCTTAATTGAACAAAAAAAGAAGAAATGAATTTTGCATGGTGGGTAAAAGATAAAATTTGAAAATCTTAATTGAACAAAAAAAGAAGTAATGGATTTTGCATGGTGGGTAAAAGATAAAACTTGAAAATCTTAATTGAACAAAATAGGAAGTAATGGACTGAATTGCATAAAATAAAATTTTGTGGATGAATATTATAAACAGTAATCGCAAGCATCAATCTTGGGTCAACCATATTGCTCTAGAGGGCAGTGGAAAAACTTCTTTTTAGAGTCTATAGTTTTTGTTTTTCCTTCAGTATGACGTTGCTTGACAAAAATTATATAAATTATTCCAAATTGCATTGTGGAAAAGGGACAATTGAAAAAATTAGAAAATTTAAATTCAACTAATTATTCATAATGGAGTGATTCTTATAAGACTTTAAAATTGTAAAAGTTGAGAAATTCTAATGTTTTGATTATTCAATTTATCGTCAATGTCATTGCATTTTGAATGGTGAGCCAAAGATAATATTTGAAAATATTTATTCAACAAAAAAAGACATAATGGACCCAACTGCATAAAACAAAATTTTGTGGATGAATATTATAAACAGTAAACACAAGTTTCAATCTTGGGTCAACCATATTGCTCTTGAGGGGTGTGGAAAGACTTCTTTTTAGAGTCTATAGTTTTTGCTTTTCCATCAGTATGATGTTGCTTGACAAAAATTATATAAATTATTCCAAATTGCATTGTTGAAAAGGGACAATGAAAAAAATTGGAAAATTTAAATTCAACTAATTATTCATAATGGATTGATTCTTATAGGACTTTAAAATTCTAAAAGTTAAGAAAATGTAATGTTTTGATTATTCAATTTATCGTCAATGTCATTGCATTTTGAATGGTGAGTAAAAGATAATATTTGAAAATCTTAATTGAACAAAAAAAGAGGTAATGCACTTAATTGCATAAAATAAAATTTTGTGGGTGAAAGTTATAAATAGTAATCGCGAGCGTCAATCATGGGTCAGCCATATTGCTTTTCAAGGGAGTTGGAAAACATCTTTTTAGAGTCTATTGTTTTTTCTTTTTCTTAAATTTTATGTTGGTAGACAAAAATTATATAAATTATTTCAAGTTGCATTGTCGCAATAGAGACAATTAAAAAAATTAGAAAATTTAAATTCAACTAATTATTAATAATGGAGTGATCCTTATAGGACTTTAAAATTGTAAAAGTTGAGAAATTGTAATGTTTTGATTATTCAATTTCTCGTCAATGTCATTGCATTTTAAATGGTGAGCAAAAGATAATATTTGAAAATATTTATTCAACAAAAAAAGACGTAATGGACCCAACTGCATAAAACAAAATTTTGTGGAACAATATTATAAATAGTAATCACAAGTTTCAATCTTGGGTCAACCATATTACTCTTGAGGGGAGTGGAAAAACTTCTTTTTAGAGTCTATAGTTTTTGCTTTTCCTTCAGTATGATGTTGCTTGACTAAAATTATATAAATTATTCCAAATTGCATTATGGAAAAGGGACAATTAAAAAAATTACAAAATTTAAATTCAACTAATTATTCATAATGGAGTGATCCTTATAGGACTTTAAAATTGTAAAAGTTGAGAAATTGTAATGTTTTGATTATTCAATTTATCGTCAATGTCATTGCATTTTGAATGGTGAGTAAAAGATAATATTTGAAAATATTAATTCAACAAAAAAAGAAGTAATGGACCCAATTGCATAAAATAAAATTTTGTGGATGAATATTATAAACAGTAATCACAAGCGTCAATCTTAGGTCAACCATATTGCTCTTGAGGGGAGTGGATAAACTTCTTTTTAGAGTCTATAGTTTTTGCTTTTCCTTCAGTATGATGTTGCTTGACAATAATTATATAAATTATTCCAAATTGCATTGTGGAAAAGGGACAATTAAAAAAATTACAAAATTTAAATTCAACTAATTATTCATAATGGAGTGATCCTTATAGGACTTTAAAATTGTAAAAGTTGAGAAATTGTAATGTTTTGATTATTCAATTTATCGTTAATGTCATTGCATTTTGAATGGTGAGTAAAAGATAATATTTGAAAAT
>JAHLGP010015879.1:13650-33839 GCA_020141445.1 Bruguiera sexangula | reverse complement strand
CATAAAATAAAATTTTGTGGATGAATATTATAAACAGTAATCACAAGCTTCAATCTTGGGTCTACCATATTGCTCTTGAGGGGAGTTGAAAAACTTCTATTTGGAGTCTATTGTTTTTGCTTCTTCTTCTGTATTATGTTGCTAGACAAAAATTATATAAATTATTTCGAATTGCATTATGGCAAAAGGGAAATTAAAACAATCACAAAATTTAAATTCGACTGATTATTCATAATGGACTGATCCTTATAGGACTTTGAAATTCTAAAAGTTGAGAAAATGTAATGTTTTGCTTATTAAATTTATCGTCAATGTCATTGCATTTTGAATGGTGAGTAAAAGATAATATTTGATAGTCTTAATTGAACAAAAAAAGAAATAATGGACTCAATTGGATAAAATAAAATTTTGTGGATGAATATTGTGAATAGTAATCACAAACTTCAATCTTGGGTCAACCATATTGTTCTTTAGTGGTGTGGAAAACTTCTTTCAAATTGTATTGTGGCAAAAGAGACAATTAAAAATATTATAAAATTTAAATTCAACTAATTATTTATAATGGATTTATACTTATAGGACTTTAAAACTCTAAAAGTTGAGAAAATGCAATGTTTTTATTATTCAATTTATCATCAATGTCATTGCATTTTGAATGGTGAGTAAAAGATAATATTTGAAAATCTTAATTGAACAACAAATGCTGTAATGGACTCAATTGCATAAAATAAAATTTTGTGGATGAATATTATAAATAGTAATCACAAGTTTCAATCTTCCGTTAACCATATTGCTCCTGGGGGGGAGTGGAAAAACTTCTTTTAAGAGTGTATAGTTTTTGCTTTTCCTTCAGTATTATGCTGCTAGACAAAAATTATATAAATTATTTCAAATTACATTGTGACAAAACGGATAATGAAAAAAATTACAAAATTGAAATTCAACTGACTATTCGTAATGGATTGATCCTTATAGGACTTTAAAATTCTAAAAGTTGAGAAAATCTAATGTCTTGCTTATTAAATTTATCGTCAATGTCATTGCATTTTGAATGATGAGAAAAAGATAATATTTGAAAATCTTAATTAAATGACAAAAGCAGTAATGGACTCAATTGCATAAAATAAAATTTTGTAGATGAATATTATAAATAGTAATCATAAGCGTCAATCATGGGTCAACCATATTACTTTTGAAGGGAGTTGGAAAACTTCTTTTTAGAGTCTATTGTTTTTGCTTTTCCTTAAATTTTATGTTGGTAGACCAAAATTATATAAATTATTTCAAATTGCATTGTGGCAAGGGGGACAATTAAAAAAATTACAAAATTTAAATTCAACTGATTATTTATAATGGATTAATCTTTATAGGACTTTAAAATTCTAAAAGTTGAGAAAATGTAATATTTTGATTCTTAAATTTATTGTCAATGTCATGGCATTTTGAATGGTGAGTAAAAGGTAATATTTGAAAATCTTAATTGAACAAAAAAAGAAGTAATGGGCTCAATTGGATAAAATAAAATTTTGTGGATGAATATTGTGAACAATAATCACAAGATTCAATCTTGGGTCAACCATATTGTTCTTTAGTGGTGTGGAAAAGCTACTTTTTGGAGTCTATTGTTTTTCCTATTTTTTTCAGTAGTATGTTGCTGGACAAATATTATATAAATTATTTAAAATTGTATTGTGACAAAAGGGACAACTAAAAAGATTGCAAAATTTAAATTCAACTGAATATTCATAAAGGATTGATCCTTATAGGACTTTAAAATTCTAAAAGTTAAGAAAATGTAATGTTTTGCTTATTAAATTTATCGTTAATGTCATTCCATTTTGAATGATGAGTAAAAGATAATATTTGAAAATCTTAATTGAACAAAAAAAGAAATAATGGACTCAATTGCATAAAATAAAATTTTGTGGATGAATATTACAAACAATAATCACAAGCTTCAGTCTTGGGTCAACCATATTGCTCTTGAGGGGGGGTGGAAAAACTTGTTTGTCGAGTCTATCATTTTTGCTGTTTCTTCAGTATTATGTTGTTAGACAAAAATTATATAAATTATTTCAAATTGCATTGTGGCAAAGTGGAGAATTAAAAAAATTACAAAATTTAATTTCAACTAATTACTCATAATGGACTGATCTTTACAGGACTTTAAAACTCTAAAAGTTGAGAAAATGTAATGTTTTGATTATTCAATTTATCATCAAAGTCAATGCATTTTGAATGGTGAGTAAAAGATAATATTTGAAAATCTTAGTTGAACAAAAAAAGAAGTAATGGACTCAATTGCATAAAATAAAATGTTGTGCATGAATATTAAAAACAGTTATCACAAGCTTCAGTCTTAGGTCAACCATATCCCTCTTGAAGGGAGTGGAAAAACTTTTTTTTAAAGTCTATTGTTTTTGCTTTTTCTTACGTATTATGTTGCTAGACAAAAATTATATAAATTATTTCAAATTGCATTGTCACAAAAGGGACAATTAAAAAAATTACAAAATTTAAATTCAACAGATTATTCATAATGGACTGATCTTTACAGGACTTTAAAACTCTAAAAGTTGACAAAATGTAATGTTTTGATTATTCAATTTATCGTCAATGTCATTGCATTTTGAATGGTGAGTAAAAGATAATATTTGAAAATCTTAATTGAACAGAAAAAGAAGTAATAGACTCAATTGCATAAAGTAAAATTTTGTGGATGAATATTATAAATAGTAATCACAAGCTTCAGTCTTGGGTGAACAATATTGATCTTGAGGGGAGTGGAAAAACTTCTTGTTAGAGTCTATTGTTTTTGCTTTTTCTTCAGTATTATGTTGCTAGACAAAAATTATATAAATTATTTCAAATTGCATTGTGGCAAAAGGGACAATTAAAACAATTACAAAATTTAAATTCAACTGATTATTCATAATGGACTGATCTTTACCAGACTGTAAAATTCTAAAAGTTGAGAAAATGAAATGTTTTGCTTATTAAAATTATTGTCAATGTCATTGCATTTTGAATGGTCAGTAAAAGATAATATTTGGAAATCTTAATTGAACAGAAAAAGAAGTAATGGACTCAATTGCATAAAATAAAATTTTGTGGATGAATATTATAAACAGTAATCACAAGTTTCAATCTTAGGTCAACCATATTGCACTTTAGGGGTGTGGAAAAACTTCTTTTTGTAGTCTATTGTTTTTTCTTTTTCTTCAGTATTATGTTGCTAGACAAAAATTATATAAATTATTTGTAATTGCATTATGGCAAAAGGGACAACTAAAAAAATTGCAAAATTTAAATTCAACTGATTATTCATAATAAATTGATCCTTAAAGGACTTTAAAATTCTAAAAGTTGAGAAAATGTAATGTTTTGCTTATTAAATTTATCGCCAATGTCATTGCATTTTGAATGGTGGGTAAGAGATAATATTTGAAAATCTTCATTGAACAAAAAAAGAAGTAATGGACTCAATTGCATAAAATAAAATATTCTGGATGAATATTATAAATAGTAATCACAAGCTGCAATCTTAGGTGAACCATATTGCTCTTGAGTGGTGTGGAAAAACTTTTTTTTAGAGTCTATTGTTTTTGCTTTTTCTTCAGTATTATGTTGCTACACAAAAATTATATAAATTATTTCAAATTGCATTGTGGCAAAAGGGACAATTAAAAAAAGTTATGAAATTTAAATTCAACTGATTATTCATAATGGATTGATCCTTATAGGAGTTTAAAATTCTAAAAGTTGAGAAAATCTAATGTTTTGATTATTAAGTTTATCCTCAATGTCATTGCATTTTGAATGGTGCGTAAAAGATAATATTTGAAAATCTTAATTGAACAAAAAAAGAAGTAATGGACTCAATTGCATAAAATAAACTTTTGTGGATGAATATTATAAACAGTAATCACCAGCTTCAGTTTTGGGTCAACCATATTGCTCTTGAGGGGAGTGGAAAAACTTCATTTTGGAGTCTATTGTTTTTGCTTTTTCTTCAGTATTATGTTGCTAGACAAAAATTATATAAATTATTTCATATTGCATTGCGGCAAAAGGGACAATTAAAAAAATTACAAAATTTAAATTCGAGTGATTATTCATAATGAATTGATCCTTATAGGACTTCAAAATTATAAAAGTTGAGAAAATCTAATGTTTTGATTATTAAATTTATTGTCAATGTCACTGCATTTTGAATGATGAGTAAAAGATAATATTTGAAAATCTTAATTGAACAAAAAAAGAAGTAATAGAATCAATTGCATAAAATAAAATTTTGTGGATGAATATTATAAACAGTAATCACAAGCTTCAGTCTTGGGTCAACCATATTGATCTTGAAAGGAGTGGAAAAACTTCTTTTTGGAGTCTATAGTTTTTGCTTTTTGTTCAGTATTATGTTGCTAGACAAAAATTATATAAATTATTTCAAATTGCATTGTGGCAAAGTAGACAATTAAAAAAAATTACAAAATTTAAATTCAACTGATTATTCATAATGGATTGATCGTTATAGGACTTTAAAATTCTAAAAGTTAAAAAAATGTAATGTTTTCATTATTCAATTTATCGTCAATGTCATTGTATTTTGAATGGTGAGCAAAAGATAATATTTGAAAATCTTAATTGAACAAAAAAAGAATTAATGGACTCAATTGCATAAAATTAAATTTTGTGGATGAATATTATAAACAGTAATCACAAGCTTCAATATTGGGTCAACCATATTGCTCTTGAGGGGAGTGGAAAAACTTCTTTTTGGAGTCTATTGTTTTGGCTTTTTCTTCAGTATTATGTTGCTAGACAAGAATTATATAAATTATTTCAAATTGCATTATGGCAAAAGGGAGAATTAAAACAATTACAAAATTTAAATTTAACTGATTATTCATAATGGACTGATCTTTACAGGACTGCAAAATTCTAAAAGTTGAGAAAATGTAATGTTTTGCTTATTAAATTTATCGTCAATGTCATTGCATTTTGAATGGTGAGTAAAAGATAATATTTGAAAATCTTAATTGAACAAACAGTAATCACAAGCGTCAATCATGGGTCAACCATATTGCTCTTGAGGGGAGTTGGAAAACTTCTTTTTAGAGTCTATTGTTTTTGCTTTTCCTTAAATTTTATTTTGGTAGACTAAAATTATATCAATTATTTCAAATTGTATTGTGGGAATGGGGACAATTAAAAAAGTTACAAAATTTAAATTCAACTGATTATTCATAATGGATTCATCCTTATAGGATTTTAAAATTCTAAAAGTTGAGAAAATGTAATATTTTGATTCTTAAATTTATCATCAATGTCATTGCATTTTGAATGGTGCGTAAAAGATAATATTTGAAAATCTTAATTGAACAAAAAAAGAAGTAATGGACTCAATTGTATAAAATAAAATTTTGTGGAGGAATATTGTAAACAGTAATCACAAGCTTCAATCTTGGGTCAACCATATTGCTCTTTAGTGGTGTGGAAAAACTTCTCTTTGGAGTCTATTGTTTTTGCTTTTTATTCAGTATTATGTTGCTAGACAAAAATTATATAAATTATTTCAAATTGCTTTGTGACAAAAGGGACAATTAAAAAAATTACTAAATTTAAATTCAACTGATTATTCATAATTGACTAATCTTTAGAGGACTTTAAAACTCTAAAAGTTGAGAAAATGTAATGTTTTGTTTATTCAATTTATCATCAATGTCATTGCATTTTAAATGGTGTGTAAAAGATAATATTTGAAAATCTTAGTTGATCAGAAAAAGAAGTAATGGACTCAATTGCATAAAATAAAATGTTGTGGATGAATATTAAAAACAGTAATCACAAGCTTCAGTCTTGGGTCAACCATATTGATCTTGAGGGGAGTGGAAAAACTTCATTTTGGAGTCTATTGTTTTTGCTTTTTTTTCAGTATTATGTTGCTAGACAAAAATTATATAAATTATTTCAAATTGCATTGTGGCAAAAAAGACAATTAAAATAATTACAAAATTTAAATTCAACTGATTATTCATAAGAGACTGATCTTTACAAGACTGTAAAATTCTAAAAGTTGAGAAAATGTAATGTTTTGCTTATTAAATTTATCGTCAATGTCATTGCATTTTGAATGGTGAGTAAAAGATAATATTTGAAAATCTTAATTGCACAAAAAGAGAAGTAATGGACTTAATTGCATAAAATAAAATTTTGTGGATGAATATTATAAATAGTAATCCCAAGTTTCAATCTTGGGTCAACCATATTGCTCTTTAAGGGAGTGGAAAAAATTCTTTTTAAAGTCTATTGTTTTTGCTTTTTCTTCAGTATTATGTTGCTAGACAAAAATTATATAAATTATTTCAAATTGCATTGTGGCAAAAGGGACAACTAAAAAAATTGCAAAATTTAAATTCAACTGATTATTCATAATGGACTGATCCTTATAGGACTTTAAAATTCTAAAAATTAAGAAAATGTAATGTTTTGCTTATTAAATTTATCGTCAATGTTATTGCATTTTGAATGGTGAGTACGAGATAATATTTGAAAAACTTCATTGAACAAAAAAAGAAGTAATGGACTCTATTAGATAAAATAAAATTTTGTGGATGAATATTATAAACAGTAATCAGAAGCTTCAATCTTGGGTCTTCCATATTGATCTTGAGGGAAGTGGAAAAGCTTCTTTTCGCAGTCTATTGTTTTTGCTTTTTCTTCAGTATTATGTTGCTAGACAAAAATTATATAAATTTTTTCAAATTGCATTGTGGCAAAAGGGACAAGTAAAAAAATTACAAAATTTAAATTCAACTAATTATACATAATGGATTGATCCTTATAGGACATTAAAATTCTAAAAGTTGTGAAAATGTAATGTTTTGATTATTAAATTTATCGTCAATGTCATTGCATTTTGAATGATGAGTCAAAGATAAAATTTGAAAATCTTAATTGAACAAAAAAAGAAGTAATGGACTCAATTGCATAAAATAAAATTTTGTGGATGAATATGATAAACAGTAATCACAAGCTTCAATCTTGGGTCAATCATATTGCTTTTGAGGGGAGTGGAAAAACTTCTTTTTAGAGTGTATTGTTT
Source organism: Bruguiera sexangula (assembly GCA_020141445.1). Lineage (NCBI taxonomy): Eukaryota > Viridiplantae > Streptophyta > Magnoliopsida > Malpighiales > Rhizophoraceae > Bruguiera > Bruguiera sexangula. Next base: position 26,734 of record JAHLGP010015879.1, on the reverse strand, counting down.
TTGCTTTTTCTTCAGTATTATTTTGCTAGACAAAAATTATATAAATTATTTCAAATTGCATTATGGCAAAAGGGGCAAGTAAAAAAATTACTAAATTTAAATTCAACTGATTATTCATAATAGATTGATCCTTCTAGGTCTTTAAAATTCTAAAATTTGAGAAAATGTAATATTTTGATTATTAAATTTATTGTCAATCTCACTGCATTTTGAATAGTGAGTAAAAGATAATATTTGAAAATGTTAATTGAATAAAAAAAGAAGTAATGAACTCAATTGCATAAAACAAAATTTTGTGGATGAATATTATCAACTGTAATCGCAAGCGTGAATCATGGGTCAACCATATTGCCCTTGAGGGGAGTTGGAAAACTTCTTTTTAGAGTCTATTCTTTATGAGTTTTCTTAAATTTTATGTGGGCAGACAAAAATTATATAAATTATTCCAAATTGCATTGTGGCAAAAGGGACAATTAAAAAAAATTACAAAATTTAAATTCAACTGATTATTCATAAGGGATTGATCCTTATAGGACTTTAAAATTCTAAAAGTTGAGAAAATGTAATGTTTTGATTATTCAATTTATAGTCAATGCCATTGCATTTTGAATGGTGAGTAAAAGATAATATTTGAAAATCTTAATTGAACAAAAAAGGAAGTAATGCACTTAATTGCATAAAATAAAATTTTGTGGATGAATATTATACACAATAATCGCAAGAGTCAATCATGGGTCAACCATATTGCTCTTGGTGGGAGTTGGAAAACTTCTTTTTAAAATCTATTGTTTTTGCTTTTTCATAAATTTTATGTTGGTAGACAAAAATTATATAAATTATTTCAAATTGCATTGTGGCAAAAGAGATAGTTAAAAAAATTACAAAATTTAAATTCAACTGATTATTCATAATAGATCGATCTATATAGGACTTTAAAATTCTAAAAGTTGAGAAAATGTAATGCTTTGATTGTTCAATTTATCGTCAATGTCATTGCATTTTGAATGGTGAGTAAAAGAGAATATTTGAAACTCTTAATTGAACAAAAAAATAGGTAATGGACTCAATGCATAAAATAAAATTTTGTGAATGAATATTATAAACAGTAATTGCAAGCGTCAATTATGGGTCAGCCATATTGCTCTTAAGGGGACTTGGAAAACTTTCTTTTTAAAGTCTATTGTTTTTGCTTTTCTTCAATTTTATGTTAGTAGACAAAAATTATATAAATTATTTCAAATTGCACTGTGGCAAAAGGGACAATTAAAAAAATTACAAAATTTAAATTCAACGGATTATTCATAATGGATTTATCCTTATAGGACTTTAAAATTCTAAAAGTTGAGAAAATGTAATGTTTTCATTATTCAATTTATCGTCAATGTCATTGCATTTTGAATGGTGAGGAAAAGATAATATTTGAAAATCTTAATTGAACAAAAAAGGAAGAAATGGACTCAATTGCATAAAATAAAATTTTGTGGATGGATATTATAAACAGTAATCGCAAACGTCAATCATGGGTCAACCTTATTGCTCTTGAGGGGAGTTGGAAACCTTCTTCTTAAAGTCTATTGTTTTTGCTTTTTCTTAAATTTTATGTTGGCAGGCAAAAATTATATAAATTATTTCAAATTGCATTGTGGCAAAAGAGACAATTAAAAAAATAACAAAATTTAAATTCAACTGATTATTCGTAATGGATTTATCCTTATAGGACGTTAAATTTCTAAAAGTTGAGAAAATGTAATGTTTTGATTTTTAAATTTATCGTCAATGTCATTGCATTTTGAATGGTGAGCAAAAGATAATATTTGAAAATCTTAATTGAACAAAAAAAAGAAGTAATGGACTCAATTGCATAAAATAAAATTTTGTGGATGAATATTATAAATAGTAATCACAAGCTTCAATCTTGGGTCAACCATATTGCTCCTGAGGGTAGTGGAAAAACTTCTTTTTAGAGTTTATTGATTTTGCTTTTTCTTCAGTATTATATGGCTAGACAAAAATTATATAAATTATTTCAAATTTCATTGTGGCAACAAGGACAATTAAGAAAATTACTAAATTCAAATTCAACTGATTATTCATAACGGATTGATCCTTATAGGACTTTAAAATTTTAAAAGTTGAAAAAATGTAATGCTTTGATTATTCAATTTATCGTCAATGTCATTGCATTTTGAATGGTGAGCAAAAGATAATATTTGAAAATCTTAATTGAACAAAAAAAAAGAAGTAATGGACTCAATTGCTTAAAATAAAATTTTGTGGATGAATATTATTAACAGTAATCACATGCTTCAATCTTGGGTCAACCATATTGCTCTTGAGGGGAGTGGAAAAACTTCTTTTTAGACTCTATTGTCTTTGCTTTTTCTTAAATTTTATGTTGGTAGACAAAAATTATATAAATTATTTCAAATTGGATTGTGGCAAAAGGGACAATTAAAAAAATTACAAAAAGTAAATTCAACTGATTATTCATAATGGATTGATCCTTATAGGACTTTAAAATTCTAAAAGTTGAGAAAATGTAATGTTTTGATTATTCAATTTATCGTCAATGTAATTGCATTTTGAATGGAGAGAAAAAGATATTATTTGGAAATCTTAATTGAACAAAAAAAGAAGTAATGGACTCAATTTGATAAAATAAAATTTTGCGGATAAATATTATAAACAGTAATCGCAAGTTTCAATCTTGGGTGAACCATATTGCTCTTGAGGGGAGTGGAAAAAGTTCTTTTTAGAGTCTATTGTTTTTGCTTTTTCTTCAGTATGATGTTGCTAGAGAAAAATTATATAAATTATTCCAAATTGCATTGTGGCAAAAGAGACAATTAAAAAAATTACAAAATTTAAATTTAATTGATTATTCATAACGGATTGATCCTTATAGGACTTTAAAATTCTAAAAGTTGAGAAAATGTAATGCTTTGATTATTCAATTTATTGTCAATGTCATTGCATTTTGAATGGTGAGTAAAAAATAATATTTGAAAATCTTAATTGAACAAAAAAAGAAGTAATGGACTCAATGCATTAAATAAAATTTTGTGGATGAATATTATAAACAATAATCACAAGCGTCAATCATGGGTCAACCATGTTGCTCCTGAGGGGAGTTGGAAAACTTCTTTTTAGAGTCTATTGTTTTTGATTTTTCTTAAATTTTATGTTGGTAGAGAAAAATTATATAAATTATCTTAAATTTCATTGTGGCAAAAGGGACAGTTAAAAAAATTACAAAATTTAAATTCAACTGATTATTCATAAAGGTTTGATCCTTATAAGACTTTAAAATTCTAAAATTTGAGAAAATGTAATGTTTTGATTATTAAATTTATCGTCAATGTCATTGCATTTTGAATGGTGAGTAAAAGATAATATTTGAAAATCTTAATTGAACAAAAAAAGAAATAATCGACGTAATTGCATAAAATAAAATTTTGTGGATGAATATTATAAACAGTAATCACAAGTGTCAATCATGGGTCAGCCATATTGCTCTTGAGGGGACTTGGAAAACTTCTTTTTAGAGTCTATTGTTTTTGTTTTTCTTAAATTTTATGTTGGTAGACAAAAATTATATAAATTATTTCAAATTGCATTGTGGCAAAAGGGAAAATTAGAAAAATTACAAAATTTAAATTCAACTGATTATTCATAATGGATTTATCCTTATAGGACTTTAAATTTCTAAAAGTTGAGAAAATGTAATGTTTTGATTATTCAATTTATCGTCAGTGTCATTGCATTTTGAATGGTGAGCAAAAGGTAATATTTGAAAATCTTAATTGAACAAAAAAAGAAGTAATGAGCTGAATTGCATAAAATAAAATTTTGTAGATGAATATTATAAACAGTAATCACAAGTTTCAATCTTGGGTCAATCATATTGCTCTTGAGGGGAGTGGAAAGACTTCCTTTTAGAGTCTATTGTTTTTGCAATTTCCTCAGTATTATTATGTTGCTAGACAAAAATTATTTAAATTATTTTAAATAGCATTGTGGTAGAAGGACAATTAAAAAAATTACAAAATTTAAATTCAACTAATTATTCATAATGGATTGATCCTTATAGGACTTGAAAATTCTAAAAGTTGAGAAAATGCAATGTTTTGATTATTAAATTTATTGTCAATGTCATTGCATTTTGAATGGTGAGTAAAAGATAATATTGGAAAATCTTAATTGAACAAAAAAGGAAGTAATGGACCCAATTGCATGAAATGAAATTTTGTGGATGAATATTATAAACAGTAATCGCAAGCTTCAATCTTGGATCAACCATATTGCCCTTGAGAGGTGCGGAAAAACTTCTTTTAGAGTCTATTGTTTTTGCTTTTACTTCAGTATTATGTTGCTCGACAAAAATTATATAAATTATTTCAAATTGTATTGTGGCAAATGGGACAATTAAAAAAATTACAAAATCTAAATTCAGCTGATTATTCATAACGGATTGATCCTTATAGGACTTTAAAATTCCAAAATTTGAGAAAATGTAACGCTTTGATTATTCAATTTATCGTTAATGTCATTGCATTTTGAATGGTGAGTAAAAGATAATATTTGAAAATCTTAATTAAACAAAAAAAGAAGTAATGGACTCAGTTGCATAAAATAAAATTTTGTGGATGAATATTATAAACAGTAATCGCAAGCGTCAATCATGGGTCAACCATATTGCTCTAGATGGGAGTTGGAAAACTTCTTTTTAGAGTCTATTGTTTTTGCTTTTTCTTAAATTTTATGTTGGGAGACCAAAATTAAATAAATTATTTCAAATTGCATTGTGGCAAGAGGGACAATTAAAAAAATTAGAAAATTTAAATTCAACTGATTATTCATAACGGATTGATCCTCACAGGACTTTAAAATTTAAAAGTTGAGAAAATGTAAAATTTTGATTATTATATTTATCGTGAATGTCATTGTGAGTAAAAGATAATATTTGAAAATCTTAATTGACCAAAAAAAGAAGTAATGGACTTAATTGCATAAAATAAAATTTTGTGGATGAATATTATAAATAGTAATCACAAGTTTCAATCTTGGGTCAACCATATTGCTCTTGAGGGGAGTGGAAAACCTTCTTTTTAGAGTTTATAGTTTTTGCTTTTTCTTCAGTATGATGTTGCTAGACAAAAATTATATAAATTATTCCAAATTGCATTGTGGCAAAAGGGACAATTAAAAAAATTAGAAAATTTAAATTCAATTGATTATTTATAATGGATTGATCCTTATAGGACTTTAAAATTCTAAAAGTTGAGAAAATGTAATATTTTGATTATTCAATTTATAGTCAATGTCATTACATTTTGAATGGTGAGTAAAAGATAATATTTGAAAATCTTAATTGATCAAAAAAAGAAGTAATGCACAAATTTGCATAAAATAAAATTTTGTGAATGAATATTATAAACAGTAATTGCAAGAGTCAATCATGGGTCAACCATATTGCTCTTGAGGGGAGTTGGAAAACTTCTTTTTAGAGTCTATTGTTTTTTCTTTTTCTTAAATTTTATGTTGGTAGACAAAAATTATATAAATTATTTCAAATTGCATTATGGCAAAAGAGACAATTAAAAAAATTATAAAATTTAAATTCAACTGATTATTCATTATAGATCGATCCTTATAGGACTTTAAAATTCTAAAAGTTGAGAAAATATAATGTTTTGATTATTCAATTTATCGTCAATGTCATTGCATTTTGAATGGAGAGGAAAAGATAATATTTGAAAATATTAGTTGAACAAAAAAAGAAGTAATGGACTTAATTGCATAAAATAAAATTTTGTGGATGAATATTATAAACAGTAATCACAAGCTTCAATCTTGGGTCAACCATATTGCTCTTGAGGGGAGTGGAAAAACTTTTTTTAGAGTCTGTAGTTTTTGCTTTTCCTTTAGTATAATGTTGCTACACAAAAATTATATAAATTATTCCAAATTGCATTGTGGCAAAAGGGACAATTAAAAAAATTGCAAAATTTAAATTCAATTGATTATTCATATTGGATTGATCCTTATAGGACTTTAAAATTCTAAAAGTTGAGAAAATGTAATGTTTTGATTATTCCATTTATAGTCAATGTTATTGCATTTTGAATGGTGAGTAAAAGATATTATTTGAAAATTTTAATTGAACAAAAAAGGAAGTAATGCACTCAATTGCATAAAATAAAATTTTGTAGATGAATATTATAAACAGTAATCGCAGAGTCAATAATGGGTCAACCATATTGCTCTTGAGGGGAGTTGGAAAACTTCTTTTTAAAGTGTATTGTTTTTGCTTTTTTTTAAATTTTATGTTGGCAGACAAAAATTATATAAATTATTTCAAATTACATTGTGGCAAAAGAGACAATTAAAAAAATTACCAAATTTAAGTTCAACTGATTATTCATAATAGATTGATCCTTATAGGACTTTAAAATTCTAAAAGTTGAGAAAATGTAATGTTTTGATTATTCAATTTATCGTCAATGTCATTGTATTTTGAATGTTGAGTAAAAGATAATATTTGAAAATCCTAATTGAACAAAAAAAGAAATAATCGACGTAATTGCATAAAATAAAATTTTGTGGATCAATATTATAAACAGTAATCGCAAGTGTCAATCATGGGTCAGCCATATTGCTCTTGAGGGGACTTGGAAAACTTCTTTTTAGAGTCTATTGTTTTTGCTTTTCTTAAATTTTATGTTGGTAGACAAAAATTATATAAATTATTTCAAATTGCATTGTGGCAAAAGGGAAAATTAGAAAAATTACAAAATTTAAATTCAACTGATTATTCATAATGGATTTATCCTTATAGGACTTTAAATTTCTAAAAGTTGAGAAAATGTAATGTTTTGATTATTCAATTTATCGTCAGTTTCATTGCATTTTGAATGGTGAGCAAAAGGTAATATTTGAAAATCTTAATTGAATAAAAAAAGAAGTAATGGAGTCAATTGCATAAAATAAAATTTTATGGATGAATATTATAAACAGTAATCACAAGCTTCAATCTTGGGTCAACCATATTGCTCTTGAAGGGAGTGGAAAAACTTCTTTTTAGAGTCTATTGTTTTTGCTTTTTCTTAAATTTTATGTTGGTAGACAAAAATTATATAAATTATTTCAAGTTGCATTGCGGTAAAAGGGACAATTAAAAAAATAACAAAATTTAAATTCAACTAATTATTCATAATGGATTTATCCTTATAGGACTTTAAATTTCTAAAAGTTGAGAAAATGTAATGCTTTGATTATTCAATTTATTGTCAATGTCATTGCATTTTGAATGGTGAGAAAAAGATAATATTTGAAAATCATAATTAGCAAAAAAAGAAGTATTGGACTCAATTGCATAAAATAAAATTTTGTGGATAAATATTATAAATAGTAATCACAAGTTTCAATCTAGGGTCAACCATATTGCTCTTGAGAGGAGTGGAAAAACTTCTTTTTAGAGTCTCTAGTTTTTGCTTTTTCTTAAATTTTATGTTGGTAGACAAAAATTATATAAATTATGTTAAGTTGCATTGTGGCAAAAGGGACAATTAAAAAAATAATAAAATTTAAATTCAACTGATTATTCATAATAGATTTATCCTTATAGGACTTTAAAATTCTAAAAGTTGAGAAAATGTAATGTTTTGATTATTCAACTTATTGTCAATGTCATTGCATTTTCAATGGTGGGTAAAAGATAATATTTGAAAATCTTAATTGAACAAAAAAGGAAGTAATGCACAAAATTGCATAAAATAAAATTTTGTGGATGAATATTATAAACAGTAATTGCAAGCATCAATCATGGGTCAACCATATTGCTCTTGAGGGGAGTTGGAAAACTTCTTTTTAGAGTCTATTGTTTTTGCTTTTTCTTAAATTTTATGTTGGAAGAAAAAAATTATATAAATTATTTCAAATTGCATTGTGGCAAAAGAGACAATTAAAAAAATTAGAAAATTTAAATTCAACCGATTATTCATTATAGATTGATCCTTATAGGACTTTAAAATTCTAAAAGTTGAGAAAATATAATGTTTTGATTATTCAATTTATCCTCAATGTCATTACATTTTGAATGGTGAGCAAAAGATAATATTTGAAAATCTTAATTGAACAACAAAAGAAGTTATTGACTCAATTGCATAAAATAAAATTTTGTGCATGAATATTATAAACAGTAATCATAAGCTTTAATCTTGGGTGAACCATATTGCTCTTGAGGGGAGTGGACAAACTTCTTTTTGGAGTCTATTGTTTTTGCTTTTTCTTCAGTATTATGTAGATAGACAAAAATTATATAAATTATTTCAAATTGCATTGTGGGAAAAGGGATAATGAAAAAAATTACAAAATATAAATTCAACTGATTATTCATAATGGACTGATCCTTATAGGACTTTAAAATTCTAAAAGTTGAGAAAATGTAATGTTTTGCTTATTAAATTTATCGTCAATGTCATTGCATTTTGAATGGTGTGTAAAAGATAATATTTGAAAATCTTAATTGAACAACAAAAGAAGTAATGGAATCAATTGCATAAAATAAAATTTTGTGGATGAATATTATAAACAGTAATCACAAGCTTCAATCTTGAGTCAACCATATTGCTTTTGAGGGCAGTGGAAAAACTTCTTTTTAGAGTGTATAATTTTTGCTTTTTCTTCAGTATTATGTTGCTAGAGAAAAATTATATAAAATTGCATTGTGGGAAAAGGGACAATTAAAAAAATTACAAAATTTAAATTCAACTGATTATTCATAAGGGATTGATCCTTATAGGACTTTAAAATTCTAAAAGTTGTGAAAATGTAATGTTTTGCTTATTAAATTTATTGTCAATGTCATTGCATTTTGAATGGTGAGTAAAAGATAATATTTGAAAATCTTAATTGAACAAAAAAAGAAGTAATGGACACAATTGCATAAAATAAAATTTTGTGGATGATTATTATAAACAGTAATCATAAGAGTCAATCATGGGTCAACCATATTGCTCTTAAGGGGAGTTGGAAAACTTCTTTTAAGTGTCTATTATTTTTGCTTTTTCTTAAATTTCATGTTGGTAGACAATGATTATATAAATTATTTCAAATTGTTTTGTGGCAAAAGAGACAATTAAAACAATTACAAAATCGAAATTCAACTGATTATTCATAATAGATTTATCCTTATAGGACTTTAAAATTCTAAAAGTTGTGGAAATGTAATGTTTTGATTATTCAATTTCTAGTCAATGTCATTGCATTTTTAATGGAGAGTGAAAGATAATATTTGAAAATCTTAATTGAACAAAAAAAGTAGTAATGGACTCAATTGCATAAAATAAAATTTTGTGGATAAATATTATAAACAGTAATCGCAAGCATTAATCATGGGTCAATCGTATTGCTCTTGAGGGGAGTTGGAAAACTTCTTTTTAGAGTCTATTGTTTTTGCTTTTTCTTAAATTTTATGTTGGCAGACAAAAATTATAAAAATTATTTCAAATTGCATTGCAGCAAAAGAGACAATTAAAAAAATTACAAAATTTAAATTCAACTAATTATTCATAGTGGATTTATCCTTATAGGACTTTAAAATTTTAAAAGTTGAGAAAATGTAATGTTTTCATTATTCAAATTATAGTCAATGTCATTGCATTTTGAATGGTGAGCAAAAGATAATATTTGAAAATCTAAATTGAACAAGAAAAGAAGTAATAGACTCAATTGCATAAAATAAAATTTTGTGGATGAATATTATAAACAGTAATCACAAATATGAATCTTGGTCAACCATATTGCTCTTAAGGGGAGTGGAAAAACTTCTTTTTAAAGTCTATTGGTTTTGCTTTTTCTTCAGTATTATGTTGCAAGACAAAAATTATATAAATTATTTGAAATATTATTATGGCAAAAGGGACAATTAAAAAAATTACAAAGTTTTAATTCAACTGATTATTCATAACAGATTGATCCTCATAGGAATTTAAAATTCTATAAGTTGTGAAAATGAAATGCTTTGATTATTCAATTTATCGTCAATGTCATTGAATTTTGAATGGTGAGTAAAAGATAATATTTGAAAATCTTAATTGAACAAAAAAAGAAGTAATGGACTCAATTGTATAAAATAAAATTTTGTGGATAAATATTATAGACAGCAATCAGAAGCATCAACAATGGGTCAACCGTATTGCTCTTGAAGGGAGTTGGAAAACTTCTTTTTAGAGTCTATTACTTTTGCTTTTTCTTAAATTTTATGTTGGTAGGAAAAAATTATATATATTATTTCAAATTGCATTGTGGCAAAAGGGATAATTAAAAAAATTACAAAATTTAAATTCAACTGATTATTCATAATGGATTGATCCTTATAGGACTTTAAAATTCTATAAGTTGAGAAAATGTAATGTTTTGCTTATTAAATTTATCGTCAATGTCATTCCATTTTGAATGGTGAGTAAAAGATAATATTTGAAAATCTTAATTGAACAACAAAAGAAGTAATGGACTCAATTGCATAAAATAAAATTTTATGGATGAATATTATAAACAGTAATCACAAGCTTCAATCTTGGGTCAACCATATTGCTCCTAAGGAGAGTGGAAAAACTTCTTTTTAGAGTCTATTGCTTTTGCTTTTTCTTAAATTTTATGTTGGTAGACAAAAATTATATAAATTATTTCAACTTGCATTGCGGCAAAAGGGACAATTACAAAAATTACAAAATTTAAATTCAACTGATTATTCATAATGGATTGATCCTTATAGGATTTTAAAATTCTAAAAGTTGAGAAAATGTAATGTTTTGCTTATTAAATTTATCGTCAATGTCATTCCTTTTTGAATGGTGAGTAAAAGATAATATTTGAAAATCTTAATTGAACAACCAAAGAAGTAATGGACTCAATTGCATAAAATAAAATTTTATGGATGAACAATATAAACAGTAATCACAAGCTTCAATCTTGGGTGAACCATATTGCTCCTGAGGGGAGTGGAAAAACTTCTTTTTAGAGTCTATTGTTTTTTCTTTTTCCTCAGTATTATGTTGCTAGACAAAAATTATATAAATTATTTCAAATTGCATTGTGGCAAAAGGGACAACTAAAAAAATTACAAAATTTAAATTCAACTGATTATTCATAACGGATTGATCCTTATAGGACTTTAAAATTCTAAAAGTTGAGAAAATGTGATGCTTTGATTATTCAATTTATCGTCAATGTCATTGCATTTTGAATGGTGAGTAAAAGATAATATGTGGAAATCTTAATGGAACAAAAAAGGAAGAAATGGACTTAATTGCATAAAATAAAATTTTGTGGATGAATATTATAAACAGTAATCGCAAGTGTCAATCATGGGTCAACCATATTGCTCTTGAGGGAAGTTGGAAAACTTCTTTTTAGAGTCTATTGTTTTTGCTTTTTCTTAAATTTTGTGTTGGTGAACAAAAATTATATAAATTATTTCAAATTGCATTGTGGCAAAAGGGACAATTACAAAAATTACAAAATTTAAATTCAACTTTATTATTTATAATCGATTGATCCTTATAGGACTTTAAAATTCTAAAAGTTAAGAAAATGTAATGTTTTGCTTATTAAATTTATCGTCAATGTCATTACATTTTGAATGGTGAGTAAAAGATAATATTTGAAAATCTTAATGGAACAAAAAAAGAAGTAATGCACTCAATTGTATAAAATAAAATTTTGTGGATGAATATGATAAACAGTAATCACAAGTGTCAATCATGGGTCACCATCTTGCTCTTGAGCGGAGTGGAAAAACTTATTTTTGGAGTCTATTGTTTTTGCTTTTTCTTCAGTATTATGTTGCTAGACAAAAATTATATAAATTATTTGAAATTGCATTGTGGCAAAAGGGACAATTAAAAAAATTACAAAATTTAAATTCAACTGATCATTCATAATGGACTGATGTTTATAGGACTTTAAAACTCTAAAAGTTGAGAAAATGTAATGTTTTGATTATTCAATTTATCGTCAATGTCATTGCATTTTGAATGGTGAGTAAAAGAAAATAATTGAAAATCTTAATTGAACAAAAAAAGAAGTAATGGACTCAATTGCATAAAATAAAATTTTGTGGATGAATATTATAAACAATAATCACAAGCTTCAATCTTGGGTCAATCATCTTGCTCTTGAGGGGAGTGGAAAAACTTCTTTTTGGTGTCTATTGTTTTTGTTTTTTCTTCATTATTATGTTGCTAGACAAAAATTATATAAATTATTGCATTGTGGCAAAATCGATAATGACAAAAATAACAAAATTTAAATTCAACTGATTTTTCATAATGCATTGATCCTTATTGGACTTTAAAATTCAAAAAGTTGAGAAAATGTAATGTTTTGCTTATTAAATTTATCGTCAATGTCATTGCATTTTGAATGGTGAGTAAAAGAAAATATTCGAAAATCTTAAATGAACAAAAAAGGAAGTAATGCACTCAATTGCATAAAATAAAATTTTGGGGATGAATATTATAAACAGTAATCGCAAGAGTCAATCTGGGTCAACCATCTTGCTCTTGAGGGGAGTGGAAAAACTTCTTTTTGGAGTCTATTGTTTTTCCTTTGTCTTCAGTATTATGTTGCTAGGCAAAAATTATATACATTATTTCTAATTGCATTGTGGCAAAAGGGACAATTAAAAAAATTACAAAATTTAAATTCAACTGAATATTCAGAATGGATATAAACCTTATAGGACTTTAAAATTCTAAAAGTTGAGAAAATGTATTGTTTTGATTATTCAATTTATAGTCAATGTCATTGCATTTTGAATGGTGAGTAAAAGATAATATTTGAAAATCTTAATTAAACAAAAAAAGAAGTAATGGACTCAATTGCATAAAATAAAATTTTGTGGATGAATATTATAAACAGTAATCGCAAGCTTCAATCTTGGGTCAACCATATTGCTCTTGAGGGGAGTGGAAAAACTTCTTTTTGGAGTCTATTATTTTTGCTTTTCCTTCAGTATTATGTTGCTAGACAAGAATTATATAAATTATTTCAAATTGCATTGTGGCAAAAGGGACAATTA
>JAHLGP010015877.1:0-11888 GCA_020141445.1 Bruguiera sexangula | reverse complement strand
CAAATGCAATGGACTCTAATAAGAAGTTAGTCTATTATGTTCTAGAGCTATATGCTTAACCTAAGATTGAAACTTGGGATTGGAATTTATATAAGTCATCCACTAAAGTGTATTTTGTATAATTAAGTCCATTACTTTTATTTGTGTTCAATTAACATATTCAAATATTATATTTATGTCAACATTCAAAATGCAATGGTCTTAAAAATTATTTACAAAATAAAAACATTGCATTATTTTAATTTATAGAATTTTAATGTCTTATAGGGAGAAATTCTTCCTTAATATTCAAGTGAATTTAAATTTTGTAATTTTATCAATTGCTTTCATTACCACAATGCAATTTGACATGATTTATTTAATTGTAGTATACAAACATGTTAATTAAATAAAAGTAAATGCAATGGAGTCTAATAAGAAGTTAGTCCATGATGCTCTGGGGCTATATGTTTGACCTAATATTAAAGTTTGAGATTGCAATTTATAATAGTCATCCACTAAAGTTTATTTTTTATAATTGTATCCGCTACATTTATTTTGTTGAATTAACATATTCAAATATTAGATTTATCTCACTATTGAAAATGCAATGGAATTAAAAATTATTTAAAAATTAAAAACATTGCACTAACTTAATTTTTAGAATTTTAATGTCTTATAGGGAGAAATTCTTCATTAATTCTCAAGTAAACTTAAAATATAAAATTTTTTTAATTGTCTCCATTACCACAATGTAATTTGACATAATTTACATAATTTTAGTATACAAACATGTTAATTAAATAAAAGCAAATGCAATGAACTCTAATAAGAAGTTAGCCCACTACGCTTTAGAGGTATATGCTTGACACAACATTGAAAGTTAGGATTGAAATTTATAATGGTTATCCACTAAAGTATATTTTGTACAATTGAGTTCGTTACTTTTATTTGTATTTAATTAACATATTCAAATATTAAGTTTAATTCACCATTCAAAATGCAATAGTTTTAAAAATTATTTAAAACATAAAAACATTGCATTATTTTAAAATTTATAATTTTAAAGTCTTAGGGAGAAATTCTTCTTTAATACTGAAGTGAATTTAAATGTTGTAATTTGTTTAATTGTCTCCATTTACACAATGCAAGTTGACATGATTTATATAATTTTAGAATACAAATATGTTAATTAAATAAAGGTAAATGTAATGGACTCTAATAAGAAATTAGTTCACTACGCTCTAGAGCAATATGTTTGACTTAACATTGAAGTTTGGGATTGGAATTTATAATAGTCATCCATTAAAGTTTATTTTATACAATTGAGTCCATTGGTTTTATTTTGGCAAATTAACATATTCAAATATTAGGTTTATCTCAGCACTAAAAATGCAATGTAGCCAAAAATTATTTAAAAAAATAAAAACATTGCATTATTTTAATATTTAGAATTTTAATGTCTTACAGGTAGTAATTCTTCATTAATAGTAAAGTGAATTTCAATTTAGTAATTATTTTAATTGTCTCCATTACTGTAATGTAATTTGACATGATTAATATAATTTTAGTGTACAAACATGTTAATTAAATAAAAGTGAATGCAATGGACTCTAATAAAAAATTAGCCCACTACACTCTAAAGCTATATGCTTAATCCAACATTGAAACTTGGGATTGGAATTTATAATAGTCATCCGCTAAACTATATTTTGTACAATTGAGTCTCTTACTTTTATTTTTGTTCAATTAACATATTTAAAAATTATATTTATCTCACCATTGAAAATGAAATGGTAATAAAAATTATTAAAAATATAGAAACAATTCATTATTTTAATTTTTAGAATTTTGATGTCTTACAGGTAGTAATTCTTCATTAATACTCAAGTGAATTTAAATTTTTTAATTTTTTTAATTGTCTCCATTTCCACAATGCAAGTTGATATGATTTATATAATTTTAGTATACAAACATGTTAATTAAATAAAAGTGAATGCAATGAACTCTAATAAGAAATTAGCCCACTACGCTCTAAAACTATATGCTTGATCCAACATTAAAACTTAGGATTGGAATTTATAATAATCATTCACTAAGGTATATTTTATAGAATTGAGTTCATTGCTTTTATTTTGGCAAATTAATATATTCAAATATTAGGCTTATCTCACCATTGAAAATGAAATGGAATTAAAAATTATTTAAAAAATAAAAACATTGCATTATTTTAATTTTTAGAATTTTGAAATCTTAGATGGACAAATTTTACGTTAATAGTCAAGTGAATATAAATTCTATAATTTTTTTTAATTGTCTCCATTATCGCAATGCAATTTGACATAATTTATATAATTTTTGTGTACAAATTAAATAAATAAAAGTGAATGCAATAAATTCTAATAAGAAGTTAGTCCACTATGCTCTAGAGTTATATGCTTGACCCAACATTAAAGCTTGGGATTGGAATTTACAATAGTCATCCACTAAGGTGTATTTTCTACTATTGAGACCATTGCTTTTATTTTGGCAAATTAACATATTCAAATATTAGGTTTATCTCACCATTGAAATTGCAATGGACTTAAAAATTACTTAAAAAATAAAAACATTGCATTATTTTAATTTTTAGAGTTTTAAAGTCTTATTGGGAGAAATTTTACGCTAATACTCAAGTGAATATCAATTCTATAATTTTTTTAATTGTCTCCACTATCACAATGTAATTTGACATGATTTATATAATTTTTGTGTACAAACTTGTTAATTAAAGAAAATCGAATGCCATGGATTCTAACAAAATGTTAGCTCACTATGCTCTAGAGCTATATGTTTGACCAAACATTGAAACATGAGATTGGAATTTATAATAGTCTTCCACTTAAGTGTATTTTGTACAATTAAGTCCATTACTTTTATTTGTGTTCAATTAACATATTCAAATATTATGTTTTTCTTACCATTCAAAATGCAATGGTATTAATAATTTTTGAAAAATAAAAACATTGAATTATTTTAATTTTTAGAATTTTAATATCTTAGAAAGAGAAATTCTTCCTTAATACTCAAGTGAATTTAAATTTGGCAATTTTTTTAGTTGTCTCAATTACTACAATGCAATTTGACATGATTTATATAATTTTAGTATACAAACATGTTAATTAAATAACAACGAATACAATGGACTCTAATAAGAAGTTCATCCACTACGCTCTGGAGCTATATGCCTGACCTAACATTAAAACTTGGTATTGGCATTTATAATAGTCATCCATTAAAGTGTATTTTATAGTATTGAGTCCATTGCTTTTATTTTGGAAAATTAACATATTCAAATATTAAGCTTATCTCACCATTGAAAATGCAATGAAATTAAAAATTATTTACAAAAAAAAGCATTATTTTAATTTTTAGAATTTTAAAATCTTACAGGAACAAATTTTATGTTAATAGTAAAGTGAATATAAATTCTATAATTTTTTTAATTGTCTGAATTATCGCTATGCAATTTGACATGATTTATATAATTTTTGTGTGAAAACATGTTAATTAAATAAAAGCGAATGCAATGGACTCTAATAAGAAGTTAGTCCACTACGCTTTAGGGCTATATGCTTAACTCAAGATTGAAGTTTCAGATTAGAATTTACAATAGTCATCCATTAAGGTGTATTTTATACTTTTATTTTGGCAAATTAACATATTCAAATATTTGGTTTATCTCACCATTGAAAATGCAATGGACTTAAAAATTACTTAAAAAATAAAAACATTGCATTATTTTAATTTTTAGAGTTTTAAAGTTTTACTGGGAGAGATTTCACGTTAATACTCAAATGAATATAAATTCTATAATTTTTTTAATTGTCTCCATTATTACAATGCAATTTGACATGATTTATATAATTTTTGTGTACAAACTTGTTAATTGAAGAAAAGTGAATGTCACGGACTCTAATAAGAAGTTAGCCCACTATGCTCTAGAGCTATATACTTGACCAAACATTGAAACATGAGATTGGAATTTATAATAGTCATTCCCTAAAGTCTATTTTGTACAATTGAGTCCATTACTTTTATTTGTGTTCAATTAACATATTCAAATATAACATTTTTCTTACTATTCAAAATGCAATGGTATTAATAATTTTTTAAAAAATAAAAAATTGAATTATTTTAATTTTTAGAATTTTAATATCTTAGAGGGAGAAATTCTTCCTTAATAATCAAGTGAATTTAAAATTTGTAATTTTTTTTAATTGTCTCCATTACCAGAATGCAATTTGGCATGATTTATATAATTTTACTATACAAACATGCTAATTAAATAAAAGTAAATGCAATGGACTCTAATAAGAAGTTAGCCTATTACGTTGTATAGTTATATGCTTGACCCAACATTAAAGCTTGGGATTAGAATTTACAATAGTCAACCACTAAAGTGTATTTTGTACAATTGAGTCCATTGCTTTTATTTTGGTAAAATAACCTTTTCAAATATTAGGTTCATCTCACCATTGAATGTGCAATGGAATTCAAAATTATTTAAAAAACAAAAACATTGCATTATTTTAATTTTTAGAATTTTAAAGTCTTATCAGGAGAAATTCTTAGTTAATACTCCAGTGAATTTAAATTTTGTAACTTTTTTAATTGTTTCCATTACCATAATGCAATTTGTCATGAATTATATAATTTTTGTATACAAACATGTCAATTAAACAAAAGCAAATGCAATGAACTCTAATAAGAACATACCCCACTATGTTGTAGAGTTATATGCTTGACTTAACATTGAAGCTTGAGACTGGAATTTATAATAGTCATCCATTAAAGTGTATTTTGTACAATTGAGTCCTATACTTTTATTTGTGTTGAATTAACATATTTAAATATTACGTTTGTCTTACCATTTAAAATGCAATGGTGTGAAAAGTTTTGTAAAAAATAAAAACATTGCATTATTTTAATTTTTAGAATTTTAAAGTCTTGTAGGGAGAAATTCTACTTTAATACTCAAGTGAATGTAAATTTTATAATTTTTTTAATTGTCTCCATTATCACAATGCAATTTGACATAATTTATATAATTTTAGTATACAATCATGCTAATTAAATAAATGTAAATGCAATGGACTTTAATAAGAAGTTAATCTATTATGTTCTAGAGTTGTATGCTTGACCTAACATTGAAGCTTGGGATTGGAATTTACAATAGTCATCCACTAAAGTGTATTTTATACAATTAAGTCCATTGCTTTTATTTTGGTGAAATAACATTTTCAAATATTAGGTTCATCTCACGATTGAAAACACAATGGAATTCAAAATTATTTCAAAAACAAAAACATTTCATTATTTTAATTTTTAGAATTTTAAAGTCTTATAGGGAGAAATTCTTAGTTAATACTCTAGTGAATTTAAATTTTGTAACCTTTTTAATTGTTTCCATTATCACAATGCAATGTGTCATGAATTAGACAATTTTTGTGTACAAACATATTAATTAAACAAAAGCAAATGTAATGGACTCTAATAAGAACTTAGCCCACTATGTTGTAGAGTTATATGCTTGACCTAATATTGAAGCTTGGAATTGCAATTTATAATAGTCATCCACTAAAGTGTATTTTGTACGATTGAGTCCTTTACTTTTATTTGTGTTGAATTAACATATTCAGAAATTACGTTTGTCTCTTCATTCAAAATGCAATGGTGTGAAAAATTTTGTAAAAAACAAAAACATTGCTTTATTTTAATTTTTAGAATCTTAAAGTTTTACAGGGATAAATTCAACTTTCATACTCAAGTGAATGTAAATTTTGTAAGTTTTTTAATTGTCTCCATTACCACAATGCAATTTAACATGATTTATATAATTTTAGTATACAAACATGCTAATTAAATAAAAGTAAATGCAATGGACTCTAATAAGAAGTTAGCCTATTACGTTGTAGAGTTATATGCTTGACCCAACATTGAAGCTTCGGATTGGAATTTACAATAGTCATCCACTAAAGTGTATTTTATACAATTGAGTCCATTGCTTTTATTTTGGTGAAATAACCTTTTCAAATATTAGGTTTATCTCACCATCAAACATGCAATGGAATTCAAAATTATTTAAAAAATAAAAGCATTGCATTATTTTAATTTTTATAATTTTAAAGTCTTATCGAAAGAAATTCTTAGTTAATACTGCAGTGAACTTAAATTTTGTAACTTTTGTAATTGTTTCCATTACCACAATGCAATTTGTCATGATTTATATAACTTTTGTATACAAACATGTCAATTAAATAAAAGCAAATGCAATGAACTTTAATAAGAACATAGCCCACTATGCTATAGAGTTATATGCTTGACCTAACATTGAAACTTAGGACTAAAATTAATAAGAGTCATCCACTAAAGTGTATTTTGTACGATTGAGTCCTTTACTTTTATTTGTATTGAATTAACATTTTCAAATATTACGTTTATCTCACTAGTCAAAATGCAATGGTGTGAAAAATTTTGTAAAAAATAAAAACATTGCTTTATTTTACTTTTTAGAATTTTAAAGTCTTTTAGGGAGAAATTCTACTTTAATACTCAAGTGAATGTAAATTCTGTAATTTTTTTAATTGTCTCCATTACCATAATGCAATTTGACATGATTTACATAATTTTAGTATATAAACATGCTAATTAAATACAAGAGAATGCAATGCACTCTAATAAGAAGCTAGCCTACTACGCTATAGAGTTATATGATTGACCCAACATTGAGGCTTAGGATTGGAATTTACAATAGTCATCCACTAAAGTGTATTTTATACAATTGAGTCGATTGCTTTTGTTATGGTGAAATAACATATTCAAATATTAGGTTTATCTTACCATCGAAAATGAAATGGAATTTAAAATTATTTAAAAAATAAAAACATTACATTATTTTAATTTTTAGAATTTTAAAATCTTAAAGAGAGAAATTATTCGTTAATACTTGAATGAATTTAAATTTTGTAATTGTTTTTTTAATGGTCTCCATTACTACAATGCAATTTGACATAATTTATATAATTTTAGTATTCAAACATGTTATTGAAATAAAAGCGAATGCAATGGACTCTGATAAGAAGTTAGCCCATTACGATCTAGAGCTCCATGCTTGACCCAATATTAAAGCTTGGGATTGGAATTTATAATAGTCATCCAGTAATGTGTGTTTTGTACAATTGAGTCCATTACTTTTATTTGTATTCAATTAACATATTCAAATATCATGTTTGCCTCACCATTCAAAATGTAATGGTATTAATAATATTTTAAAAAATAAAAACATTGAATTTTTTTTAATTTTTAGAATTTTAAAGTCTTATAGGGAGAAATTTTATGTTAATACTCAAGTGAGTTTAAATTTTGTTATTTTTTTAATTGTCTCCATTAGCACAATGCAATTTGGCATGATTTATATAATTTTTGTATACAAACATGTAAATGAAATAAAAGAGAATGCAATGGACTCTAATATGAAGTTAGCCCATTACACTTTAGAGCTATATGGTTGACCCAATATTGAAGCTTGGGATTGCAATTTATAATAGTCATCCACTAAACTGTATTTCATACAATTGAGTCCATTACTTTTATTTTGGTGAAATAACATTTTCAAATATTAGGTTTATCTCACCATTGAAAATGCAATGGAATTAAAAATTATTTAAAAAATAAAAACATTCCATTATTTTGATTTTTAGAATTTTAAAGTCTTACAGGAGAAATTGTTCAGTAATACCTGAGTCAATTTAAATTTTGTAATTTTTTTAATTGTCTCCATTACCAAAATGCAATTTGACATGATTTATATAATTTTAGTAGACAAACATGTTAATTAAATAAAAGTCAATGCAATGGACTCTAATAAGAAGTTAGCCCATTATGTTGTAGAGTTATATACTTGACCCAACATTGAAGCTTGTGATTGGAATGTATAATAGTCATCCACTAAAGTGTATTTTGTACAATTGAGTCCATTACTTTTATTGTTGTTCAATTAACATATTCAAATATTAGGTTTATCTCACCATTCACAATGCAATGGTATTAAGAATTTTTAGAATATAAAAACATTGCATTATTTTAACTTTTAGAATTTTAAAGTTTTATAGTGAGAAATTTTTCGTTATTAGTCAAGTGAATTGAAATTTTGTATGTTTTTTATTTGTCTCATTTACCGCAGTACAATGTGTCATGATTTATATGATTTTAGTGTACAAACATATTAATGAAATAAAAGCGAATGCAATGGAGTCGAATAAGAACTTAGGCCACTACACTTTAAAGCTATATGCTTAACCCAACATTGAAGCTTAGGATTGCAATTTGTAATAGTCATCAACTAAAGTGTATTTTGTACCATAAAGTCGATTACTTTTATTTATGTTCAATTAACCTATTCAAATATTATGTTTATCTCACCATTTGAAATGCAATGGTATTAAAAATTTTTTAAAAGATAAAAACATGCAATGGACTCTAATAAGAAGTTAGCCCACTGTGATCTAGAGCTACATGCTTGACCCAACATTGAAGCTTGCGATTGGAATTTACAATAGTCATCCACTAAAGTGTATTTTATACAATTGAGTCCATTGCTTTTTATTTTGGTGAAATAACATTTTCAAATATTAGGTTTATCTCACCATCGAAAATGCAATGGAATTCAAAATTATTTCAAAAACAAAAACATTGCATTATTTTAATTTTTAGAATTTTAAAATCTAACGGGGAGAAATTCTTAGTTCATACTTTAGTGAATTTAAATTTTGTAACTTTTTTAATTGTTCCATTACCACAATGCAAATTGTTATGATTTATATAATTTTTGTATACAAACATGTTAATTAAACAAAAGTAAATGCAATGGAATCTAATAAGAACTTAGCCTACTATGTTGTAGAGTTATATGCTTGACCCAACATTGAGGCTTGGTATTGGAATTTATAATAGTCATCCACGAAAGTGTATTTTGTACAATTGAGTCCATTACTTTTATTTGTTTTCAATTAACATATTCAAATATTACGTTGATCTCACCATTCAAAATGAAATGGTATTAAGAATTTTTTAAAAAATAAAAACTTTGCATTATTTTAATTTTTAGAATTTTAAAGTCTTACAGGAAGAAATTCTTCGTTAACTCTCAAGTGAATTTAAATTTTGTACAATTGAGTCCCTTCCTTTTATCTGAGTTCAATTAATATATTCAAATATAACATTTGTCTCACCATTGAAAATGCAATAGTGTTAAAAATTATTTAAAAAATAAAAATATTGCATTATTTTAATTTTTAGAATTTTAAAGTCTTATAGGGAGAAATTGTTCATTAATACTTAAATGAATTTAAATTTGGTAATTTTTTTAATTGTCTCCATTACCATAATGCAACTTGACATGATTTATATAATTTTATTATACAAACATGTTAATTAAATAAATGCGAATGCAATGGACTCTAATAAGAAGTTAGCCCACTATGTTGTAGAGTTATATGCTTGACCAACATTGATGTTTGGGATTGGAATTTATAATAGTCATCCACTCACATGTGTTTTGTACAATTGAGTCTATTACTTTTATTTTGGTGAAATAACATTTTCAAATATTAGGTTTATCTCACTATCGAAAATGCAATGAAATTCAAAATTATTTAAAAAATAAAAACATTGCATTATTTTAACTTTTAGAATTTTAAAGTCTTACAGGGAGAAATTCTTCGTTAACACTCGAGTGAATTTAAATTTTGTAATTTTGTTTAATTGTCTTCGTTACCAACATGTAATTTGACATGATTTATATAATTTTAGTATACAAATATGTTAATGTAATAAAAGCGAATGCAATGGACTCTAATAAGAAGTTAGGCCACTACGTTCTCGAGCTATATGTTTGACCCAACATTGGAGCTTGAGATTGCAATTTATCATAGTCATCCCTAAAGTGTATTTTACACATTTGAGTCCATTGTTTTTATTTTGGTAAATTAACATATTCAAATATTAGGTTTATCTCACCATTGAAAATGCAATGGCATTACAAATTATTTAAAAAATAAAAGTATTGTATTATTTTAATTTGTAGAATTTGAAAGTTTACTAGGGAGAAATTCTCCATTAACACTCAAGTGAATTTAAATTTTGTAATTTTTTTTAATTGTCTCTGTTACCAATATGCAATTTGACATTATTTATATAATTTTAGTACACAAATATGTTAATGAAATAAAAGTGAATGCAATGGACTTTAATAAGAAGTTAGGCCACTACGCTCTCGAACTATATGCTTGACTCAACATTAGAGCTTTAAATTGCAATTTATCATAGTCATCTCTAAAGTGTATTTTACACATTTGAGTCCATTGCTTTTATTTTGGTAAATTAACATATTCAAATATTAGGTTTATCTCACTTTTGAAAATGTAATGGTATTAAAAATTATTTAAAAAATAAAAGCATTGCATTATTTTAATTTTTAGAATTTGAAAGTTTACTAGGGAGAAATTCTCCGTTAATACTTAAGTGAATTTAAATTTTTTAATTTTTTTAATTGTCTTCATTACCACAATGCAATTTGACATGATTTATATAATTTTAGTATGCAAACATGTTAATTAAATAAAGATGAATGCAATGGACTCTAATAAAAAGTTAGCCCATTACACTATATAGTTATATACTTGACCCAACATTTATACTTGAGATTGGAATTTATAATAGACATCCATTAAAGTGTATTTTATATAATTGAGTTCATTGCTTTTATTTTGGTGAAATAACATATTTAAATATTAGGTTTGTTTCAGCATTGAAAATGCAATGGAATTCAAAATTATTTAAAAAACAAAAACTTTGCATTATTTTAATGTTTAGAATTTTAAAGTCTTACAACCAGAAATTCTTAGTTAATACTCAAGTGAATTTAAATTTTGTAACATTTTTAATTGTTTCCATTGTCACAATGCAATTTGACATGATTTATATAATATTTGTATACAAACATGTTAATTAAATAAAAGCAAATGCAATGGACTTTAATAAGACATTAGTCCACTACACTCTAGAGTTATATACTTGACCCAACATTGAAACTTAGGATTCAAATTTATAATAGTCATCCACGAAAGTGTATTTTGTACAATTTAGTGCATTACTTTTATTTGTGTTCAATTAACATATTCAAATATCATGTTTGTCTCACCATCCAAAATGCAATGGTATTAAGAATTTTTAAAAAAATAAAAACATTGCATTATTTTAATTTTTAGAATTTTAAAATCTTACAGGGAGAATTTCTTTGTTAATACTCAAGTCAATTTAAATATTGTGATTTTTTTTATTTCTTTGATAACCAAAATGCAATTTGACATAATTTATATAATTTTAGTATACAAACATGTTAATTAAATAAGAACAAATGTGATGGACTCTAATAAAAAGTTTGTCCACTGCCCTCTAGAGCTATATGCTTGACCTAACATTGATGCTTGAGATTGGAATTTATAATAGTCATCCACTCACGTGTGTTTTGTATAATTGAGTCCATTACTTTTATTTTGTTCAATTAACATATTTAAATATTACTTTTATGTTACCATTCAAAATGTAATGGTATTAAAAAAATTTTCAAAAATAAAAACATTGCATTATTTTAATTTTTATAATTTTAAAGCTTACACGGAGAAATTCTTCGGTAATACTCAAGTAAATTTAAATTTTGTAATTTTTTTAATTGTCTCCATTATCACAATGCAATTTGACATGATTTATATAATTTTAGTATGCAAACATGTTAATTAAACAATAGTGAATGCAAAAGAGTCTAATAAGAAGATTGTTCACAACGCTTTAAAGCTATATGCTTGACC
>JAHLGP010015875.1:20158-31757 GCA_020141445.1 Bruguiera sexangula | reverse complement strand
TCTCCTTTGCCTCAACGCTATTTGAAATGATTTATATAATCTTCAGGAAAATTACATAAAAAGAAGTAAAAACAATGGACAGTAATAAGATGGTTTTGCACTCCCATCTTAGGATATATGCTTAACACAACATTAAAATTTGGGATTGCTATTTATAATATTCATCCACTAAAGTGTATTTTTGTTCAATTAATTTATTCAAATATTGTATTTTTCTCACCAATCAATTCAAACGACATTAACAACAAAATTTAAAAAACCAATTATTGCATTTTTGCAATTTTGAGAATTTTAAAATCTACTAAGGATAAATAAATTGTCAATAATCTATTGAATTTAAATTTTCCAATTTTCTTAATTGTCTCCTTTGCCTCAATGTAATTTGAAATGATTTATAGAAGTCCTGTCTTCAGAAAAATTACTTAAGAAAAAGGAAAAGCAATGAACTCTAATAAGATCGTTCTGCACTCCCATCTAGGGATATATACTTCACACAACCTTGAAACTTGAGATTGCTATTTATAATATTCATCCACCTACGTGTCTTTTAAGCAATTGAGTTCATTACATGTATTTTTGTTCAATTAGCATATTCAAATATTATATTTTTCACATAGTATATTTTTCTCACCAATTAAATCAAACGACATTGACGATAAATTTAAAAATCAAAATATTTCAATTTTGCAATTTTTAGAATTTTAAAAGCTGTTACGGATAAGCGAATTGTCAATACTTTGTTGAATTTAAATTTTGCAATTTTTTTGAATTGTCTACTTTGCCTCAATGCAATTTGAAATGATTTATATAATCTTCTAGCAAATAACATAAGAAAAAGTAAAAGTAATGGACTGTAATAAGAAGGTTCTACACTCCCATCTGGGGATATATGCTTCATACAACCTTGAAACTTGAGGTTACTATTTATAATATTCATCCACTAAATTGTATTTTATGCAATTAAGTCCATTACTTGCATTTTTGTTCAGTTAACATATTCAAATATTGTATTTTTCTCACCAATCAAATCAAACGATATTAACAATAAATTTAAAAATCAACAGATCGCATTTTTGCAATTTTTAGAATTGTCTCTTTTGCCAAAACGCAATTTGAAATGATTTATATAATTTTCAGGCAAATTACTTAAGAAAAAGTAAAAGTAATGCACTCTAATTGGAAGGTTCTGCACTCCCATCTAGGGATATATGCTTAACACAACATTGAAACTTGGGATTGCTATTTATAATATTCATCTACTAAAGTGTATTTTATACAGTTGAGTCCATTACTTGTGTTTTTGTTCAATTAACTTATTCAAATATTGTATTTTTCTCACCAATCAAATCAAACGACATTAACAACAAATTGAAAAATCAAAATATTGAATTTTTTCAATTTTTAGAATTTTAAAATCTGTTAAGGACAACTAAATTGTAAATAATCTATTGAATTTAAATTTTGTAATTTTCTTAATTGTCTTCGTTGCCTCAATGCAATTTGAAATGATTTATAGAATTCTTGTTTTCAGACAAATTACTTAAGAAAAAGGCAAAGTAATGGACTCTAATAAGATGGTTCTACACTCCCATGTATGAATATATGCTTCACGCAACCTTGAAACTTGAGTTTGCTATTTATAATATTCATCCTCTAAACTGTCTTTTATGCAATTGGGTCCATTACTTGTATTTTTGTTCAATTAACATATTCAAATATTATATTTTTCACATATTATATTTTTCTCACCAATTAAATCAAATGACATTAACAATAAATATAAAAATCAAAATATTTCAATTTGGCAATTTTTAAAATTTTAAAATCTGGTAGGGATAACTGAATTGTCAATACTCTGTTGAATTTAAATTTTGCAATTTTTTGAATTGTCTCCTTTGACTCAACGCAATTTGAAATGATTTATGTAATCTTCAGGCAAATTACTTAAGAAAAAGCAAAAGTAATGGATTGTAATAAAAAGGTTATACACTCCCATTTATAGATATATGCTTAACACAACATTGAAACTTAGGATTGCTATTTATAATATTCATCCACTAAAGTGTATTTTATGCAATTGTGTCCATTATTTGTATTTTTGTTCAATTAACTTATTCAAATATTGTATTTTTCTTACCAATCAAATCAAACAACATTAACAACAAATTTAAAAATCAAAATATTGCATTTTTGCTATTTTTAGAATTTTAAAATCTGCTAGGGATAAATAAATTATCAATAATCTGTTGAATTTAAATTTTGCAATTTTCTTAATTCTCTCCTTTGCCTCAATGCAATTTGAAATGATTTATAGAATTCCTGTTTTCAGACAAATTACCTAAGAAAAAGGAAAAGCAATGAACTTTAATAAGATGGTTCTGCACTCCAATCTATGGATATATGCTTCACATAACCTTGAAGTTTGAGATTGTTATTTATAATATTCATCCACTAAAGTGTCTTTTATGCAATTGAGTTCATTACTTGTATTTTTGTTCAATTAGCATATTCAAATATTATATTTTTCACAGAGTATATTTTTCTCACCAATTAAATCAAACGACATTAACGATAAATTTAAAAATCAAAATATTTTAATTTTGCAATTTTTAGAATTTTAAAATCTACTACGGATAAGTGAATTGTCGATACTTTGTTCAATTTAAAATTTGCACTTTTTTGATTTGTCTCCTTTACCTCAACACAATTTGAAATGATTTATATAATATTTTGGCAACTTACTTAAGGAAAATGAAAAGCAATCGACTGTAATAAGAAGGCTCTGCACTCCCATTTAAGGATACATGCTTAACACAACATTGAAACTTGGGACTGTTATTTATAATATTCATCCACTAAAGTGTATTTTATGCAATTGAGTCTATTACTTGTATTTTTGTTCAATTAACATATTCAAATATAATATTTTTTGCACATTATATTTTTCTCACCAATTAAATCAAACGACATTAACAATAAATTTAAAAATCAAAATATTTAAATTTTGCAGTTTTTTGAATTTTAAAATCTAATAGGGATAACTGAATTATCAATACTCTATTGAATTTAAATTTTGCAATTTTCTGAATTGTCTCCTTTGTCTCAAAGCAATTTGAAATGATTTATATAATTTTTAGGCAAATTATTTAAGAAAAAGCAAAAGTAATGGACTGTAATAAGAAGGTTCTACACTCGTATATAGGGATATATGCTTTAGACAACATTGAAACTTGGGTTTGCTATTTATAATATTCATCCATTAAAGTGTTTTTTTATGCAATTGAGTCCATTACTTGTATTTTTGTTCAATTAACTTATTCAAATATTCTATTTTTCTCACCAATCAAATCAAACGACATTAACAACAAATTTGAAAATCAAAATATTGCATTTTTGCAACTTTTAGAATTTTAAAATCTGTTTGGGATAAACAAAATGTCAATAATCTGTTGAATTTAAATTTTGCAATTTTCTTAATTGTCTCCTTTGCCTCAATGCAATTTGAAATGATTTATAGAATTCTTGTCTTCAAACAAATTACTTAAGAAAAAGGAAAAGCAATGGACTCGAACAAGATGGTTCCACACTCTCATTAAGCGATATATGCTTCACACAACATTGAAACTTAAGATTGTTATTTATAATATTCATCCACCAAAGTCTCTTTTTTGCAATTAAGTCCATTACTTGTATTTTTGTTCAATTAACATATTCAAATATTATATTTTTCACATATTATATTTTTCTCACCAATTAAATCAAACAACATTAACAATAAATATAAAAATCAAAATATTTTGATTTTGCAATTTTTAGAATTTTAAAATCAGCTAGGAATAACTGAATTGTCAATACTCTGTCGAATTTCAATTTTTCAATTTTCTGAATTGTCTCCTTTGCCTCAAAGCAATTTGAAATTATTTATATAATCTTCTGGTAACTTCCTTAAGAAAAAGCAAAAGCAATCGACTGTAATAAGAAGGTTTTGTACTCTTATCTAGGGATATATGCTTGAGATAACATTGAAACTTGGGATTGCTATTTATAATATTCATCTACTAAAGTGTATTTTATGCAATTGAGTCCATTAGTTGTATTTTTGTTCAATTAAATTATTCAAATATTGTATTTTCTCACCAATCAAATCAAACGACATTAACAACAAATTTAAAAATCAAAATATTGCATTTTTGCAATTTTTAGAATTTGAAAATCTACTAGGGATAAATAAATGGTCAATAATCTATTCAATTTAAGTTTTGCAATTTTCTTAATTCTCTCCTTTGCCTCAATGCAATTTGAAATGATTTATAGAATTCTGTTTTCCGACAAATTACTTAAAAAAAGGAAAAGCAATGGACTCTAATAAGATGGTTCCACACTCCAATCTATGGATATATGCTTCACACAACCTTGAAACTTGAGATTGCTATTTATAATATTCATCCACTAAAGTGTCTTTTATGCAATTGAGTTCATTACTTGTATTTTTTTTCAATTAGCATATTCAAATATTATATTTTTCACATAGTTTGTTTTTCACACCAATTAAATCAAACGACATTAATGATAAATTTAAAAATCAAAATATTTCAATTTTGTAATTTTTAGAATTTATAATCTACTAGGGATAACTGAATTGTTAATACCTTGTTGAATTTAAATTTTGCAATTTTTTCCATTGCCTCCTTTGCCTCAACGCAATTTGAAATGATTTATATAATCTTCAGGCAAATTACTTAAGAAAAAGCAAAAGTAATGAATTGTAGTAAGAAGGTTCTGCACTCCCATCTAGGGATATATGCTTAACACAACTTTGAAATTTGGGTTTGCTATTTATAATATTCATCCAATAAAGTGTATTTTATGTAATTGAGTCCATTACTTATATTTTTGTTCAATTAACATATTCAAATATTATATTTTTCACATATTATATTTTTCTCACCAATTAATTCAAACGACATTAACATTTAATTTAAAAATCCAAATATTTCAATTTTGTACTTTTTCAAATTTTAAAATCTACTAGGGATAAATGAAATGTCAAAACTCTATTGAATTGAAATTTTGCAATTTTCGAAATTGTCTCCTTTGCCTTAACACAATTTGAAATAATTTATGTAATCTTCAGGCAAATTATTTAAGAAAAAGCAAAAGCAATCGACTGTAATAAGAAGGCTCTACACTCTCATCTGGTGATATATGCTTAACACAACTTTGAAACTTGGGACTGCTATTTATAATATTCATCCACTAAAGTGTATTTTATCCAATTGAGTCTATTACTTGTATTTTTGTTCAATTAACATATTCAAATAAGATATTTTTCACATATTATTTTTTTCCCACCAATTAAATCAAATGATATTAACAATAAATTTAAAAATCAAAATATTTCAATTTTGCAATTTTTCGAATTGTCTCCTTTGCCCTAACGCAATTTGAAATGATTTATATAATCTTCAAGCAAATTACTTAAAAAAAAAAAGAGCAAAAGCAATGGACTGTAATAAGATGGTTATGCTTGAGACATATGCTTAACACAACATTAAGACTTGGAATTGCTATTTATAATATTCATCCACTAAAGTGTATTTTATGCAATTGAGTCCATTACTTGTAATTTTGTTCAATTAACATATTCAAATATTGTATTTTTCTTGTCAATCTAATCAAACGACATTAACAAATTTAAAAATCAAAATATTGCACTTTTGCAATTTTTAGATTTTTAAAGTTTGATTGGGATAAATAAATTGTCAATAATCTGTTGAATTTAAATTTTAAAAATTTCTTAATTGCCTCCTTTGCCTCAATGTAATTTGAAAGGATTTATTGAATTCTTGTCTTCACACAAATTAGTTAAGATAAATGAAAAGGAATGGACTCTAATAAGAAGGTTCCCCACTCCCATCTAGGGATATATGCTTCGCACAACTTTGAAATTTGAGATTGCTATTTATAATATTCATCCACTAAAGTGACTTTTATGCAATTGAGTCCATTACTTGTATTTTTGTTCAATTAACATATTTAAATATTATAATTTTCACATATTATATTTTTCTCACCAATTAAATTCAACGACATTAATAACAAATTTAAAAGTTAAAATATTTCAATTTTCCAATTTTTAGAATTTTAAAATCTACTAGGGATAAATGAATTGTCAATTCTCTATTTAAGTTAATTTTTGCAACTTTCAGAATTGTCTACCTTGCCTCAACACAATTTGAAATGATTTGTATAATCTTCACGCAAATTGCTTAAGAAAAGGCAAAAGCAATGGGCTGTAATAAGAAGGTTATGTACTCCCATCAAGGGATTTATGCTTAACACAACATTGAAACATGGGATTGCTATTTATAATATTCATCCATTAAAGTGTATTTTATGCAATTAAGTCCATTACTTGTATTTTTTTTTCAATTAGCATATTCAAGTATTATATTTCTCACATAGTATATTTTTCTCACCAACTAAATCAAATGACAACGTTAAATTTAAAAATCAAAATATTTTGATTTTGCAATTTGTAGAATTGATAATTTGCTAGGGATGACTGAATTGTCAATACTTTGTTAAATTTAAATTTTGCAATTTTCTAAATTGTCTCCTTTGCCTCAACACAATTTGAAATGATTTATATAATCTTCAGGCAAATTATTTAAGAAAAAGCAAAAGCAATGGAATGTAACAGGAATGTTCTGCACTCCCATCTAGGGATATATGTTTAACACAACATTGAAATTTAGGAGTGCAATTTATAATATTCATCCACTTAATTGTATTTTATGCAATTGAGTCGATCACTTGTATTTTTGTTGAATTAACATATTCAAATATTGTATTTTTCTCACCAATCAAATCAAACGACAATAACAATAAATTTTAAATTGAAAATATTGCATTTTTGCAATTTTTAGAATTTTAAAATTTACTAAGAACAAATAAATTGTAAATAATCTATTGAATTTAAGCCATATGATCGTTGGCAAATTACTTTAGAAAAAGCAAAACGAATGGACTGTAATAAGAAGGATCTGCACTCTCATCTAGGGATATGTGCTTAACACAACATTGAAACTTGGGATTGCTATTTATAATATTGATCCACTAAAGTGTATTTTATGCAATTGAGTCCATTACTTGTAATTTTGTTCAATTAACTTATTCAAATATTGTATTTTTCTCACCAATCAAATCAAACGACATTAACAATAAATTTAAAAATCAAAATATTGCACTTGTGCAATTTTTAGAATTTTAAAATCTGCTAGGGATAAATAAATTGTCAATAATCTGTTGAATTTAAATTTTGAAAATTTCTTAATTGTCTCAGTTGTCTCAATGCAATTTCAAATGATTTATAGAATTCTTGTCTACGGACAAATTAGTTAAGAAAAAGGAAAAGGAATGGACTCTAATAAGATGGTTTCCCACTCCTATCCAGGGATATATGCTTCACACAACTTTGAAATTTGAGATTGCTATTTATAATATTCATCCACTAAAGTTTCTTTTATGCAATTGAGTCTATTACTTGTATTTTTGCTCAATTAAGATATTCAAATATTATATTTTTCACATAATATATTTTTCTCAGCAATGAAATTAAACGACATTAATAATAAATTTAAAAATCAAAATATTTCAATTTTGCAATTTTTCAAATTTTAAAATCTGGTAAGAATAAATTAATTGTCAATACTCTATTGAATTTAAATTTTGCAATTTTCTGAATTGTCTCCTTTGCCTCAAAGCAATTTGAAATTATTTATATAATTTTTCAGGCAAATTACTTATGAAAAGCAAAAGCTATGCATTGTAATAAGAGGGTTCTATAATCCCATCTAGGGTCATATCTTTAACATAACATTGAAACTTGAGATAACTATTTATAATATTCATCCACTAAAGTGTATTTTATGCAATTCAGTCCATTACTTGTATTTTTGTTCAGTTAAGATATTCAAATATTGTATTTTTCTCACCAATCAAATCAAATGACATTAACAATAAATATAAAAATCAAAATACTGCACTTTTGTAATTTTTGGAATTTTAAAATCTGCTAGAGATAAATAAATTCTCAATAATCTGGTGAATTTAAATTTTGAAATTTTCTTAATTGTCTCCTTTGCCTCAATGCAATTTGAAATGATTTATAGATTTCTTGTCTTCAGACAAATTGCTTAGAAAAAAGGAAAAACAATGGACTCTAATAAGACGGTTCCTCACTCCTATCCAAAGATATATGATTCATACAACCTTGAAACTTGAGATTCCTATTTATAATATTCATCAACTAAAGTGTCTTTTATGCAATTGAGTCCATTACCTGTATTTTTGCTCAATTAAAATATTCAAATATTATATTTTGCACATA
This sequence comes from Bruguiera sexangula, assembly GCA_020141445.1. NCBI lineage: Eukaryota > Viridiplantae > Streptophyta > Magnoliopsida > Malpighiales > Rhizophoraceae > Bruguiera > Bruguiera sexangula. The sequence continues at coordinate 23,365 of JAHLGP010015875.1, read as the reverse complement.
TTATATTTTTCTCACCAATTAAATCAAACGACATTAACAATAAATTCAAAAATCAAAATATTTCAATTTTGCAATTTTTAGAATTTTAAAATCTGCTAGGGATAAATGAATTGTCAATACTCTATTGAAGTTAAATTTTGCAATTTTCTGAATTATGCCCTTTGCCTCAACACAATTTCAAATGATTTATATAATTTTTAGGCAAATTACTTAAGAAAAAGCAAAAGCAATAGACCATAAGAAGAAGATTCTGCACTCCCATCCAGAGATATATCCTTAACAGAACATTGAAATTTGAGATTACTATTTATAATATTCATCCATTAAAGTGTATTTTATGCAATTGAGTCCATTATTTGTATATTTGTTCGATTAAGATATTCAAATATTGTATTTTTCTCACCAATCAAATCAAATGACATTAACAATAAATTTAAAAATCAAAATATTTCATTTTTGCAATTTCTAGAATTTTAAAATCTGCTAGGGATAAATGAATTGTCAATTCTCTGTTGAATTTACATTTTGCTATTTTCTGAATTGTCTCCTTTACCACAACGCAATTTGAAATGATTTATATAATCATCAGGCAAATTACTTGTGAAAAAGCAAAAGTAATTGACTCTAATAAGAAGGTTCTGCACTCCCATCTAGGGATATATACTTAACACAACATTGAAACTTGAGACTGCTATTTATGATATTCATCCATTAAAGTGTATTTTATACAATTAAATCCATTACTTGTATTTTTGTTCAATTAAGATATTCAAATAATGTATTTTTCTCACCAATCAAATCAAACGACACTAACAATAAATTTAAAAATCAAAATATTGCATTTTTACAATTTTTGAAATTTTAAAATCTACTAAGGATAAATGAATTGTCAACCCTCTGTTGAATTTAAATTTTGCAATTTTCTTAATTGTCTCCTTTGCCTCAATGCAATTTGAAATGAATTATAGAATTCTTGTCTTTAGACAAATTACTTAAGAAAAAGGAAAAGCAATGGACTCTAATTTGGTGGTTCCCCACTCCTATCTAGGGATATATGCTTCACACAACCTTGAAACTTGAAATTGCTATTTATAATATTCATTCACTAAAGTGTCTTTTATACAATTGAGACCATTACTTGTCTTTTTCTCCAACTAACATATTCAAATATTATATTTTTCACATATTATATTTTTCTTACCAATTAAATCAAACGACATTAGCAATAAATTTTAAAATGAAAATATTTCAATTTTGCAATTTTTACAATTTTAAAATCTATTAGGGATAAATGAATTGTCAATACTTTGTTGAATTTAAATTTTGCAATTTTCTGAATTATGTCCTTTGCCTCAACGCAATTTGAAATGATTTATATAATTTTCAGGCAAATTACTTAAGAAAAAGCAAAAGCAATAGACTATAAGAAGAAGATTCTGCACTCCCATCCAGAGATATATCCTTAACAGAACATTGAAACTTGAGATTGTTATTTATAATATTCATCCATTAAAGTGTATTTTATGCAATTGAGTCCATTACTTGTATATTTATTCGATTAAGATATTCAAATATTATATTTTTCTCACCAATCAAATCAAACGACATTAATAATAAATTTAAAAATCAAAATATTTCCTTTTTGCAATTTCTAGAATTTTAAAATCTGCTAAGGATGAATGAATTGCTAATTCTCTGTTGAATTTACATTTTGCTATTTTCTGAATTGTCTTTTTTACCTCAATGCAATTTGAAATGATTTATATAATCATCAGGCAAATTACTTATGAAAAAGCAAAAGTAATCGACTCTAATAAGAAGGTTTTGCACTCCCATCTAGGGATATATGCTTAACACAACATTGAAACTTGAGACTGCTATTTATGATATTCATCCACTAAAGTGTATTTTATGCAATTAAGTCCATTGTTTGTATTTTTGTTCAATTAAGATATTCAAATATTGTATTTTTCTCACCAATCAAATCAAACGACGCTAACAATAAATTTAAAAATCAAAATATTGCATTTTTGCAATTTTTGAAATTTTAAAATCTGCTAGGGATAAATGAATTGTCAACCCTCTGTTGAATTTAAATTTTGCAATTTTCTTAATTGTCTCCTTTGCCTCAATGCAATTTGAAATGAATTATAGAATTCTTGTCTTTAGACAAATTACTTAAGAAAAAGGAAAAGCAATGGACTCTAATTTGGTGGTTCCCCACTCCTATTTAGGGATATATGCTTCACACAACCTTGAAACTTAAAATTGCTATTTATAATATTCATTCACTAAAGTGTCTTTTATACAATTGAGACCATTACTTGTCTTTTTTTTCAACTAACATATTCAAATATTATATTTTTCACATATTATATTTTTCTTACCAATTAAATCAAACGACATTAGCAATAAATTTTAAAATGAAAATATTTCAATTTTGCAATTTTTACAATTTTAAAATCTATTAGGGATAAATGAATTGTCAATACTTTGTTGAATTTAAATTTTGCAATTTTCAAAATTGTCTCCTTTAGCTTAACACAATTTGAAATAATTTATATAATTTTCAGGCAAATTACTTAAGAAAAAACAAGAGCAATGGACTGTAATAAGAAGGTTCTACACTCCCATCTAGACGTATATGCTTAACACAACATTGAAACTTGGGATTGTTGTTTATAATATTCATTCACTAAAGTGTATCTTATGCAATTGATTCCATTACTTGTAATTTTGTTCAATTAAGATATTCCAATATTGTATTTTTCTCACCAGTCAAATCAACTGACATTAACAATAAATTTAAAAATCAAAATATTGCATTTTTGCAATTTTTAGAATTTTAAAATCTGCTAAGGATAAATAAATTGTCAATAATCCGTTGAATTTAAATTTTGAAATTTTCTTAATTGTCTCCTTTGCCTCAATGCAATTTGAAATGAATTATAGAATTCTTGTCTTCAGACAAATTAGTTAAGAAAAAGGAAAAGGAATAGACTCTAAAAAGATGGTTCCCCACTCCCATCTAAGGATATATGCTTCACACAACCTTGAAACATGAGATTGCAATTCATAATATTCATCTACTAAAGTGTCTTTTATGCAATTGAGTCCATTACTTGTATTTTTGGTCAATTAACATATTCAAATATTATATTTTTCACATATTATATTCTTCTCACCAATTAAATCAAACGACATTAA
>JAHLGP010015875.1:0-11390 GCA_020141445.1 Bruguiera sexangula | reverse complement strand
TCCATTATTTGTATTTTTGTTCAATTAACATATTCAAATATTATATTTTTCACATATTATATTTTTTTCACCAATCAAATTGAACGATATTAGCAATAAATTTAAAAATCAAAATATTCTATTTTTATAATTTTCAGAATTTTAAAATCTACTAAGGATAAAGAAATTGTTAATAATCTATCGAATTAAAATTTTGCAATTTTCTTAATTCTCTCGATTGCCTCCATGCAATTTGAAATGATTTATAGAATTCCTGTTTTCAGACAAATTACATAAGAAAAGGGAAAAGTAATGGATTCTAATAAGATGGTTCCGCACTCCCATTTAGGGATATATGCTTCACATAACATTGAAACTTAGGATTGCTATTTATAATATTCATCCACTAAAGTGTATTTTGTGCAATTGAGTCCATTCCTTGTATTTTTGTTCAATTAACTTATTCAAATATTGTATTTTTCTCACCAATCAAATCAAACGACATTAACAACAAATTTAAAAATCAAAAAATTTCATTTTTGCAATTTTTAGAATTTTAAAATCTGCTAGGGATAAAAAAAATTGTCAATAATCTGTTGAATTTAAATTTTGCAATTTTCTTAATTCTCTCCTTTGCCTTAATGTGAATTGAAATGATTTATAAAATTCCTATTTTTAGACAAATTACTTAAGAAAAAGGAAAAGTAATTGACTCTAATAAGATGGTTCCACACTCCCATCTAGGGATATATGCTTCACAAAACCTTGAAACTTGAGTTTGCTATTTATAATATTGATCCACTAAAGTGTCTTTTATGCAATTGAATCCATTACTTGTATTTTTGTTCAATTAACATATTCAAATATTATATTTTTCACATATTATATTTTTCTCACCAATTAAAGCAAACGACGTTAACTTTAAATTTAAAAATCAAAATATTTCAATTTTTCAATTTTGTCAATACTCTATTGAATTTAAATTTTGGAGTCTTTTGAATTGTCTACTTTGCCTCAACACAATTTGAAATGATTTATATAATCTTCAAGCAAATTACTTAAGAAAATGCAAAAGCAATGGACTGTAATAAGAAGGTTCTGCACTCCTATCTAGGGATATATGCTTAACACAATATTGAAACTTGAGATTGCTATTTATAATATTCATCCACTAAAGTGTAATTTATGCAATTGAGTCTATTACTTGTATTTTTGTTTAATTAACTTATTCAAATATTGTATTTTTCTCACCAAATCGGTTAAAATTAAATTTTGCAATTTTCTTAATTGTCTCCTTTACCTCAATGCAATTTTAAATGATTTATAGAATTCTCATCTTCAGAAAAATTACCTAAGAAAAAGGAAAAGCAATGGACTTTAATAAGATGGTTCCCCATTCCCATCAAGGGATATATGCTTCACACAACCTTGAAACTTGAGATTGCTATTTATAATATTCGTCCACTAAAGTGTCTTTTGTGCAATTGAGTCCATTACTTGTATTTTTGTTCAATTAACATATTCAAATATTATATTTTTCAGATATTATATTTTTCTCACAAATGAAATCAAACGACATTAACATTAAATTTAAAAATTAAAATATTTCAATTTTTCATTTTTTTGAATTTTAAAATCTGCTATGGATAAATGAATTGTCAATACTCTATTGAATTTAAATTTTTCAATTTTCTGAATTGTCTCCTTTGCCTCAAAGCAATTTGAAATGATTTATATAATCTTCAGGCAAATTACTTAAGAAAAAGCAAAAGTAATGGACTGTAATAAGAAGGTTTTGCACTCCCATCTTGGGATATATGCTTAACACAACATTGAAACTTGGAATTGCTATTTATAATATTCATCCACTAACGTGTATTTTATGCAATTAAGTCCATTACTTGTATTTTTGTTCAATTAACTTGTTAAGATATTGCATTTTTCTCACCAATCAAATCTAACGACATTAACAACAATTTTAAAAATCAAAATATTACATTTTTGAAATTTTTGGAATTTTAAAATCTGTTAGGGATAAATAAATTGTCAATAATCTGCAGAATTATAATTTTGCAATTTTCTTAATTCTCTCTTTTGCCTTAATGCAATTTGAAATGATTTATAGAATTCTTGTATTCAGACAAATTACTTAAGAAAAAGGAAAAACAATGGACTTAAATAAGCTGGTTCCCCACTCCCATCTAAGGAAATATGCTTCACACAGCTTTAAAACTTGAGATTGCTATTTATCATCCACTAAAGTGTCTTTTATGTAATTGAGTCCATTACTTGTATTTTTGTTCAATTAAGATATTCAAATATTATATTCTTCACATATTATATTTTTCCCACCAATTAAATCAAGCTACATTAACAATAAATTTAAAAATCAAAATATTTCAATTTTGCAATTTTTAGAATTTTAAAATCTATTAGGGATAAATGAATTGTCAATACTCTGTTGAATTTAAATTTTGCCATTTTCTGAATTGTCTCCTTTGCCTCAAAGCAATTTGCAATGATTTAAATAATCTTCAGGTAAATTAGTTAAGAAAAAGCAAAAGCAATCGACTGTAATAAGAAGGTTATGCACCCCCATCTAGGGATATATGCTTCACACAACATTGATACTTGGAATTAATCTTTATAATATTTATCCACTAAAGTGTATTTTATACAATTAAGTCTATTACTTGTATTTTTGTTCAATTAACATATTGAAATATTATATTTTTCTCACCAATCAAATCAAACGACATTAACAATAAATTTAAAAATCAAAATATTGTATTTTTGCAATTTTTTGAATTTTAAAATCTGCTAGGGTTAAATGAATTGTCAATACTTGTTGAATTTAAATTTTGCAATTGTCTGAATTGTCTCCTTTGCCTCAACGCAATTTGAAATGATTTATATAATCTTCTAGCAAATTACTTAAGAAAAAGCCAAAGCAACAGACTGTAATACGAAAGTTCTGCACTCCCATCTAGGGATATATGTATAAAACAACATTGAAACTTGAAATTGTTATTTATAATATTCATCCACTAAAGTGTATTTTATGCAATTGAGTCCATTACTTGTATTTTTGTTCAATTAACGTATTTACATATTATATTTTTTCTCACCAATCAAATCAAACGATATTAACAATAAATTTAAAAATCAAAATATTGCATTTTTGCAATTTTTGGAAATTTACAGTTTACTAGGAATAAAGGAATTGTCAATACTCTGTTGAATTTAAATTTTGCAATTTTCTAAATTGTCTCATTTGCCTCAACGCAATTTGAAATGATTTATATAATCTTCAGGCAAATTACTTAAGAAAAGGCAAAAGCAATGGACTGTAATAAGAAAGTTCTGCACTCCTATCTAGGAATATATGCTTAACACAACATTGAAACTTGAGATTGTTATTTTTAATATTCATCCATTAATGTGGATTTTATGCAATTGAGTCCATTACTTGTATTTTTGTTCAATTAACTTATTAAAATATTGCATTTTTCTCACCAATCAAATCTAACGACATTAACAACAAATTTAAAAATCAATATATTGCATTTTTGCAATTTTTAGAATTTTAAAATCTGCTAGGGATAAATAAATTGTCAAGAATATACAGAATTATAATTTTGGAATTTTCTTAATTGTCTCCTTTGCCTTAATGCATTTTGAAATGATTTATAGAGTGAGGAACCATTTTATTTTAGTCCATTGTTTTTCCTTTTAAGCAATGGACTCAAATAAAATGGTTCCTCACTCCCATCTAAAGATATATGCTTCACACAACCTTTAAACTTGACATTGCGATTTATAATATTCATCCACTAAAGTGTCTTTTATTTATTTAAGTCCATTACTTGTATTTTTGTTCAATTAACATATTCAAATATTATATTTTTAACATATTATATTTTTCTCACTGATTAAATCAAACGACATTAACAATAAATTCAAAGATCAAAATATTACAATTTTGCAATTTTTAGAATCTTAAATTTTGTTAGGGATAAATGAATTGTCAATACTCTGTTGAATTTAAATTTTGTCATATTCTGAATTGTCTCCTTTGCCTCAACGCAATTTGAGATAATTTATAAAATATTTAGGCAAATTACTTAAGAAAAAGCAAAACCAATGAACTGTAATAAGAAAGTTTTGCACTCCCACCTTAGGATATATGCTTAACACAACATTATCTATAATATTCATCCACTAATGTGCATTTTATACAATTGAGTCCATTACTTGTATTTTTGTTCAATTAACTTATTAAAATATTGCATTTTTCTCATCAATCAAATTTAATGACCTTAACAACAAATTTAAAAATCAAAATATTGCATTTTTGCAATTTTTAGAATTTTAAAATCTGCTAGGGATAAATAAATTATCAATAATCTGCAGAATTATAATTTTGCAATTTTATTAATTGTCCACTTTGCCTCAATGCAATTTGAAATGATTTATAGAATTCTTGTCTTCAGACAAATTGGTTAAGAGAAAAGGAAAAACAATGGACTCAAATAAGATGTATTTTATACAATTGAGTCTATTATTTGTATTTTTGTTCAATTAACATATTTAAATATTATATTTTTCACATATTATATTTTTCTCACCAATTAAATCAAACGACATTAAGAATAAATTTAAAAATCAAAATATTTCAATTTTGCAATTTTTTGAATTTTAAAATTTGCTAGGAATAAATGAATTGTCAATAGTCTCTTGAATTTAAATTTTGCAATTTTCTTAAGTGTCTCCTTTGCCTCAACGCAATTTGAAATGATTTATATAATCTTGGGGCAAATTACTTAAAAAACAGCAAAAATAATCGATTGTAATAAGATGGTTCTGTACTCCCATCTACGAATATATGCTTAACATAACATTGAAACTTGGGACTACTATTTATAATATTCATCCACTAAAGTGTATTTTATGCAATTGTGTCCACTACTTGTTTATTTGTTCAATTAATATATTCAAATATTATATTTTTCACATATTATATTTTTCTCACCAATTAAATTAAATGACATTAGCAATAAATTTAAAAATCAAAATATTTCAAATTTGCAATTTTTCGAATTTTAAAATCTACTAAGTATAAGTGAATTGTCAGTACTCTGTTGAATTTAAATTTTATAATTTTCTAAATTGTCTCCTTTGCGTCAATGCAATTTGAAATGATTTATATAATTTTCAGGCAAATTAGTTAAAAAAAAGCAAAAGCAATGGATTGTAATAATAAGGTTCTGCACTTCCATCTAAGGATATATGCTTAATACAACATTGAAACTTGGGAGTGCTATTTATAATATTCATCCACTAAATTGTATTTTATGCAATTGAGTCCATTACTTATATTTTTGTCCAATTAAGATATTCAAATATTGTATTTTTCTCTCCAATCAAATCAAACAACATTAACAATAAATTTGAAAATCAAAATATTCCATTTTTGCAATTGTTAGAATTTTAAAATATGCTAGGGATAAATGAATTGTCGATACTCTCTTGAATTTAAATTTTGCAATTTTCTGAATTGTCTCCTTTGCCTCATCGCAATTTGAAATGATTTATATAATTTTCAGGCAAATTGCTTAAGAAAAAGCAAAAGCAATGGATTGTAATAAAAAGGTTCTGCACTCTCATCTAGGAATATATGCTTAACACAACATTGCAACTTAGGTTTGCTATTTATAATATTCATCCATTAAAGTGTATTTTATGTAATTGAGTCCATTACGTGTATTTTTGCTCAATTAACATATTCAAATATTGTATTTTTCACATATTATATTTTTCTCACCAATCAAACTAAACGACATTAACATTAAATTTAAAAATCAAAGTATTCCATTTTTTCAATTTTTAGAATTTTAAAATCTGCTTGGGATAAAGAAATTGTTAATACTTTGTAGAATTTAAATTTTGCAATTTTCTTAATTGTCTCCATTGTCTCAATGTAATTTGAAACAATTTATAAAATTCCTGTCTTTAGACAAATTACTTAGGAAAAAGGAAAACCAATGGACTCTAAAATGATGGTTGCCCACTCCCATTTGGGATATATGTTTTACACAACCTTGAAACTTGAGATTGTTATTTATAATATTGATCCACTAAAGTGTCTTTTATGGAATTGTGTCCATTACTTGTATTTTTATTCAATTGACATATTCAAATGTTATATTTTTCGCATATTATATTTTTCTCACCAATTAAATCAAACGACATTAATAATAAATCTAAAAATCAAAATATTGCATTTTTGCAATTTTTAGAATTTTAAATTCTTCTAGAGATAAATGAATTGTCACTACTTTGTTGAATTTAACTTTTGCAATTTTCTAAATTGTCTCCTTTGCCTCAATGCAATTTAAAATGATTTATATAATTTTCAGACAAATTGCTTAAGAAAAAGCAAAAGTAATAGACTGTAATAAGAAGGTTCTGCACTCCCATCTAGGGATATATGCTTAACACAACATTGAAACTTAGGTTTGCTATTTATAATATTCATCCACTAAAGTGCATTTTATGTAAATGAGTCCATTACGTGTATTTTTGCTCAATTAACATATTCAAATATTGCATTTTTCACATATTATATTTTTCTCACCAATCAAACTAAATGACATTAACATTAAATTTAAAAATCAAAGTATTCCATTTTTGCAATTTTTCAAATTTTAAAATCTACTCGGAATAAAAAAATTGTTAATAATTTGTAGAATTTAAATTTTGCAATTTTCTTAATTGTCTCCTTTGCCTTAATGTAATTTGAAATGATTTACAGAATTTCTGTCTTCAGACAAATTACTTAGGAAAAAGGAAAACCAATGGACTCTAAAAAGATGGTTCCCCACTCCCATTTGGGATACATGCTTTACACAACCTTAAAACTTAAGATTGCTCTTTATAATTTTGATCCACTAAAGTGTCTTTTATGGAATTGTGTCAATTACTTATATTTTTGTTCAATTAATGTATTCAAATATTATATTTTTCACATATTATATTTTTCCCACCAATTAAATCAATCGACATTAACAATAAATTTAAAAATCAAAATATAGCATTTTTGCAATTTTTAAAATTTTAAAATCTGCTAAGAATAAATGGATTGTTAATACTCTGTTGAATTTAACTTTTGCAATTTTCTGCATTGTCTCTGTTACCTCAACGCAATTGGAAATGATTTATATAATTTTTAGGCAAATTACTTCAAAAAAAGCAAAAACAATCGACTGTAATAAGAAGGTTATGTACTCTCATCTAGGGATATATGCTTCACATAACCCATTACTTGTATTTTTGTTCAATTGACATATTCAAATATTATATTGTTCACATATTATATTTATATAAATTTCAGGTAAATTACTTAAGAAAAAGTAAAAGTAATGGACTGTAATAAGAAGGTTCTGTACTCTCATCTAGGGATATATGCTTAATATAACATTGAAACTTGGGTTTGCTATTTATAATATTCATCCACAAAAGTGTATTTTCTGCAATTGAGTCCATTACTTGTATTTTTGTTCAATTAACATATTCAAATATTATATTTTTCACATATTATATTTTTCTTACCAATTAAATCAAACGACATTAACATTAAATTTAAAAATCAAAATATTTCAATTTTACATTTTTTCGAATTTTAAAATCTACTAAGGATAAATGAATTGTCAATACTCTGTGGAATTTAAAATTTTCAATTTTCAGAATTGTCTCTGTTGCCTCAACGCAATTTGAAAAGATTTATATAATCTTCAGGCAAATTACTTCAGAGAAACCAAAAACAATTGACTGTAATAAGAAGGTTATGCACTCTCATCTAGGGATATATGCTTCACACAACCCATTACTTGTATTTTTGTTCAATTGACATATTCAAATATTATATTTTTCACGTATTATATTTTTCTCACTAGTGAAATCAAACGACATTAACAATAAATTTAAAAATCAAAATATTTCAATTTTGCAATTTTTTGAATTTTAAAATCTGCTAGGGACAAATGAATTGTCAGTACTTTGTTGAATTTAAATTTTTTAATTATCAGAATTGTCTCCTTTGCCTCAATGTAATTTGAAATGATTTATATAATTTTCAAGCAATTTACTTAAGAAAATGCAAAAGCAATGGACTCTAATAAGAAGGTTCTGCACTCTCATCTAGGGATATATACTTAACATAACAATTAAACTTCGGATTGCTATTTATAATATTTATCCACAAAATTGTATTTTAAGCAATTAAGTCCATTAATTGTATTTTTGTTCAATTAAAATATTCAAATACTGTATTTTTCTCACCAATCAAATCAAATGACATTAACAATAAATTTAAAAATCAAAATATTGCATTTTTGTAATTTTTAGAATTTTAAAATCTGCCAGAAATAAATGAATTGTCAAACTTTTGCAATTTTTTGAATTGTCTCCTTTGCCTCAACGCAATTTGAAATGATTTATATAATCTTCAAGCAAATTACTTAAGAAAAAGCAAAAGCAATGAATTCTAATAAGAAGGTTCTGCACTCCCATCTAGGAATATATGCTTAACACAACATGGAAACTTGGGAGTGCCATTTATAATATTCATCCACTAAATTGTATTTTATGCAATTGAGTCTATTACTTGTATTTTTGTTCAATTAAGATATTCAAATATTGTATTTTTCTCACCAATCAAATCAAACGACATTAATAATAAATTTAAAAATCAAAATATCACACTTTTGCAAATTTTAGAATTTTAAAATTTACTAGGGATAAATGAATTGTTAGTACTCTGTTGAATTTTAATTTTGTAATTATCGGAATTGTCTCCTTTGCCTCCACGGAATTTCAAATGATTTATATAAATTTCAGGCAAATTACTTAAGAAAATCAAAAGCAATGGACTGTAATAAGAAGGTTCTACACTCCCATCTAGGGATATATGCTTAAGACAACATTGAAACTTGGGTTTGCTATTTATAATATTCATCTACTAAAGTGTATTTTATACAATTGAGTTCATTACTTGTATTTTTATTCAATTAACATATTCAAATATTATATTTTTCTCACCAAAGAAATCAAATGACATTAATAATAAATTTAAAAACCAAAATATTCCATTTTTGCAATTTTTAGATTTTTAAAATCTGCTAAGGATAATTGTCAATACTTTGTTGAATTTAACTTTTGCAATTTTTTAAATTGTCTCCTTTGCCTCAATGCAATTTGAAATGATTTATATAATCTCTAGGCAAATTACTTACGCAAAAGCAAAAGCAATGGACTGTAATAAAAAGGTTCTGCACTCCCATCTAAAGATATATGCTTAAGACAACATTGAAACATGAGTTTGCTATTTATAATATTGATCCACTAAAGTGTATTTTATGCAATTGAGTCCATTACTTGTATTTTTGTTCAATTAACATATTCAAATATTATATTTTTCACATATTATATTTTTCTCACCAATGAAATCAAACGACATTAATAATAAATTTAAAAATCAAAATATTTCAATTTTGCAATTTTTTGAATTTCAAAATCTACTAGGGATAAGTAAATTGTCAATACTCTGTTGAATTTAAAATTTGCAATTATCTAAATTGTCTCCTTTTCCTAAACACAATTTGAAATGATTTATATAATTTTCAGGTAAATTACTTAAGAAAAAGTGAAGGCAATGGATTGTAATAAAACGGTTCGGTACTCCATCTACGGATATATGCTTAACACAACAGTGGAATTTGGATTTACTATTTATAATATTCATCCACAAAAGTGTCTTTTATGTAATTGAGTCCATTACTTGTATTTTTGCTCAATTAACATATTCAAATATTATATTTTTCTTACCAATTAAAGCAAACGACATTAACATTAAATTTAAAAATAAAATATTTCAATTTTGCATTTTTTCGAAATTTAAAATCTACTAAGGATAAATGAATTGTCAGTACTCTGTTGAATTTAAATTTTGCAATTTTCTAAATTGTCTCCTTTGCCTAAATGCATTTTGAAATGATTTATATAATCTTTAGGTAAATTACTTAAGAAAAAGCAAAGGTAATGAACTGTAATAAAAAGGTTCTGCACTCCCATCTAGGGATATATGCTTAACACAATAATGAAACCTAAGATTACAATTTATAATAGTCATCTACTAAATTGTATTTTATACAATTGAGTCCATTACTTGTATTTTTGTTCAGTTAAGATATTCAAATATTGTATTTTTCTCACCAATCAAATCAAATGACAATAACAATAAATTTTAAAATTAAAACACTCCATTTTTGCAATTTTTAGAATTTTCAAATCTATTAGGGATAAATGAATGGTCAATACTCTTTTGAACTTAAATTTTGCAATTTTCTTAATTGTCTCCTTTGCCTCAATGCAATTTGAAATGATTTATAGAATTCTTGTCTTCAAAGAAATTACTTAAGAAAAAGGAAAAGCAATGGACTCTAATAACATGGTTCCCTACTCCCATTTAGGGATATATGCTTCACACAACCTTGAAACTTGAGATTGCTATTTATAATATTCATCCACTTAAATGTCTTTTATGCAATCGAGTTCATTACTTGTATTTTTGTTTAATTAATATATTCAAATATTATATTTTTATCACCAATTAAATCAAACAATATTAACAATAAATTTCAAAATCAAAATATTTCAATTTTCCAATTTTTTGAAATTTAAAATTTGCAAGGGATAAGTGAATTGTCAATACTCTGTTGAATTTAAATTTTGCAATTTTCTAAATTGTCTCCTTTGCCGAAACGCAATTTGAAATGATTTATATAATCTTCGGGAAAATTAGTTAAGAAATAGCAAAAGTAAGGGACTATAATAAGAAGGTTCTGCACTCCCATCTAGGGATATATGCTTAACACAATAATGAAACTTGGGATAGCTAGTTATAATACTCATCCACTAAATTGTATTTTATGTAGTTAAGTCCATTACTTGCCTTTTTGTTCAGTTAAGATATTTAAATATTGTATTTTTCTCACCAATCAAATCAAACAACATTAACAATACATTTAAAAATCAAAATATTCCAGTTTTCCAAGTTTTAGAATTTTAAAATCTATTAGGGATAAATGAATTGTCGATACTCTCTTGAATTTAAATTTTGCAATTTTCTTAATTGTCTTCTTTGCCTCAATGCAATTTGAAATGATTTATAGATTTCTTGTCTTTAGAGAAATTACATAGGAAAATGGAAAAGCAATGGACTCTAATAAAATGGTTCCCCACTCCTATCCAGGGATATATGTTTCACACAACCTTGAAACTTGTGATTCCTATTTATAATATTCATCAACTAAAGTGTCTTTTATGCAATTGTATCCATTACCTGTATTTTT
>JAHLGP010015847.1:0-11867 GCA_020141445.1 Bruguiera sexangula | reverse complement strand
TTTCATTTTAAATGGAGTAAAAAGCTTATTATTTGAATATGTTAATCTATCAAAAATACACGTAATTGACTCGATTGAATAAAAAACACTTTAGTGGAAGAATATTACAAATTTGAGTCCTAAGCTTCAATGTTGGGTCAAGCATATATCTAGAGAGGGGAGTGCGAAAACTTCTTATTAAAGTCCATTGCAGTTGATTTTTCTTAAATAATATGTTTATAGACTAAAATTATAGAAATCATTAGAAATGGCATTATGGAAAAAGAGATAATTAAGTAATTTACAAAATTTAAATTTAACTTATTATTAACATCACATTTATCCTTATAAGACTATCAAATTCTAACAATTGCAAAAATGCAATGTTTTGCTTTTTTTTAATATATTGTTAATGTCATTTCATCTTAAATGGAGTCAAAAGGATAATATTTGAATATGTTAATTTAATGGAAATATAAGTAATGAACTCAATTGAATAAAAATCACTTTAGTGGAAGAATATTACAAATTCAAATCCTAAGTTTCAATGTTGGTTCAAGCATATATCTTTAGAGGGGAGTGAAAAAACTTCTTATTAGAGTTCATTGCATTTGTTTTTTCTTAAATAATATGTTTGCGGACAAAAATTATAGAAATCATTAGAAATTGCATTGTGGCAAAGCAGATAATTACGTAATTTACAAAATTTAAATTTAACTTATTATTAACATCACATTTATCCCTATAAAACTATCAAATTCTGATAATTGCAAAAATGCAATGTTTTGATTTTTTTAGTACATTATTAATACCCTTTCATCTTAAATGGAGTCAAAAGCATAATATTTGAATTTGTTAATTCAACAAAAATATAAGTAATGGAGTCAATTAAATAGAAAACACTTTAGTGGATGAATATTACAAATTGGAATCCTAAGCTTCAATATTGAGTCAACCATATATCTCTAGAGGGGAGTGGGAAAACTTCTTTTTAGGGTCTATTGTATTTGTTTTTTCTTAAGTAAGATGCTTCTAGACTAAAATTATAGAAATCATTAGAAATTGCATTGTGGCAATGGAGATAATTAAGAAATTTACAAAATCTAAATTTAACTGATTATTGACAACACATTTATTCTTATAAGACTATAAAATTCTGAAAATTGAAAAAATGCAACATTTTGATTTTTTTTAATATATTCTTAATGCCCTTTCATCTTAAATGGAGTGAAAAGCATAATATTTGAATATATTAATTCAACAAAAATACAAGTAATGGACTCAATTGAATAAAAAACACTTTAATGGATGAACATTACAAATTGGAATCCTATGCATCAATTTTAGGTCACGCATATATCTTTAGAGGGGAGTGGGAAGGCTTCATGTTAGAGTCGATTGCAGTTATTTTTTCTTAAGTAATATGTTTCAAGACTAAAATTATGGATATTATTAGAAATTACATTGTGGTGAAGAATGCAATTAAGAAATTTAGAAAATTTAAATTTAACTAATTATTAACAACGTATTTATCCTCATAAAACAATAAAATTGTAAAAATTCAAAAAATGCAATGCGCTGATTTTTTTAATAAATTGTTAATGTCATTTCATTTTACAAGGTGTGAAAAGCAAAATATTAGAATATGTTAATTCAACAAAAAATACAAGTGATGAACTCAATTATATCAAATACACTTTAGTGGATGAATATTACAAATTAGAATCCTAAACTTCAATGTTGGGTCATGTATATATCTCAATAGGGGAGTGGGAAAACTTCTTATTAGGGTTCATTGTATTTGTTTTTTCTTAAGTAGGATGTTTATAGACTAAAATTATAAAAATCATTACAAATTGCATTGTGGCAATGGAGATAGTTAAGAAATTTGCAAAATTTAAACTTAGTTGATTATTAACAATGCATTTATCCTTATAAGACTATAAAATTCTGAAAATTGAAAAAATGCAATGTTTGGATTTTTTTAATATATTCTTAATGCCCTTTCATCTTAAATGGAGTGAAAAGCATAATATTTGAATATGTTAATTCAACAAAAATACAAGTAAAGAAGTCAATTGAATATAAAATACTTTAGTGGATGAATATTACAAATTGGAATTCTAAGCTTCAATATTGGGTCAAGCATATATCTCTACAAGGGTGTGGGAAAACTTCTTATTATGGTCCATTGTATTCGCTTTTTCTTAAGTAAGATGTATGTACACTAAAATTATAAAAATCATTGCAAATTGTATTGTGGCAAAGGAGACAATTAAGAAATTTACAAAATTTAAATTCAAATGATTATTAACAATGCATTTATCCCTATAGGACTATAAAATTTTGAAAATTGAAAAATGCAATGTTTTCATTTTAAGTGGAGTGAAAAGCATAATATTTAAATATGTTAATTTAACAAAAATACAACTAATGGACTCAATTGAATATAAAACACTTTAGTGGATGAATATTACAAATTTGAATCCTAAACTTCAATGTTCGGTCATGCATATAACTATATAAGGGAGTGGCAATACTTCTTATTAGGGTTCATTGTATTTTCTTTTTCTTATATAAGATGTTTGTAAACTAAAATTATAGAAATCATTACAAATTGCATTAGGGCAATGGAGATAATTAAGTAATTTACAAAATTTAAATTTAACTTATTATTAACATCACATTTATTCCTATATGGCTATCTAATTCAGATAATTGCAAAAATGAAATTTTTTATTTTTTTAATACATTGTTAATGCCCTTTCATCTTAAATGGAGTCAAAAGCATAATATTTGAATATGCTAATTCAACAAAAATACAAGTAATGGACTTAATTGAATAAAAAACACTTGAAAGGATGAATATTACAAATTGGAATCCTAAGCTTCAATGTTGGGACAAGCATATATCTCTAGAGGGGAGTGGGAAAACTTCTTATTAGAGTCCATTGCATTCGTTTTATCTTAAGTAATATGTTTGCGAACAAAAATTATAGAAATCTTTTGAAATTGCATTGTGTCAAAGGAGATAATTAAGAAATTTACAAAATTTAAATTTAATTGATTATAAAGATCACATTTATGCCTATAAGACTATAAAATTCTGAAAATTGAAAACATGCAATGTTTTGATTTTTTTAATATATTGTTAATGCCCTTTCATTTTAAATAGAGTGAAAAGTATAATATTTGAATATTTTAATTCAACAAAAATACAAGTAATGGATTTAATTGAAAAAAAATCCTTTAGTGGTTGAATATTACAAATTGGAATCCTAAACTTCAATGTTGAGTTATGCATATATCTATATAAGGGAGTGGGAAAACTTTTTATTATGGTCCATTGTATTTGCTTTTTCTTAAGTAAGATGTATGTAGACTAAAATTATAGAAATCATTACAAATTGCATTGTAGCAATGGAGATAATTAAGAAATTTACAAAATCTAAATTCAATTAATTATTAACTTATCCCTATAAGACTATAAAATTCTGAAAATTGAAAAAATGGAATGTTTTGATTTTTTTTTAATACATTGTTAATGTCCTTTCATCTTAAATGGAGTGAAAAGCATAACATTTGAATATTTTAATTAAAAAAAATACAAGTATTGGACTCAATTAAATAAAAAACACTTTAGTTGATGAATATTACAAATTGGAATCCTAAGCTTTAATATTGGGTCAAGCATATATCTCTAGAGGAGAATGGGAAAACTTCTTATTAGTGTTCATTATATTTGCTTTTTCTTAAATAAGATGTATGTAGACTAAAATTATAGAAATCATTACAAATTGCATTATGGCAATGAAGATAATTAAGAAATTTACAAAATCTAAATTCAACTGATTATTAACAATGCATTTATCAGTATAAGACTATAAAATTCTAAGGATTGAAAACATGCAAAGTTTTGATATTTTGATGTATTGTTAATGCCCTTTCATTTTAAATGGAGTGAAAAGCATATTATTTGAATATGTTAATCTATCAAAAATACAAGTAATGGACTCAATTGAATAAAAAACACTATAGTGGATGAATATTACAAATTGGAATCCTAAGTTTCAATGTTGGGTCAAGCATATATCTTTAGAAGGGAGTGGGAAAACTTCTAATTTGAATCCATTGCGTTTCTGTTTTCTTAAATAATATGTTTGCGAACTAAAATTATAGAAATTATTAGAAATTTCGTTATGGCGGAGGAGATAATTAAGTAATTTACAAAATTTAAATTTAACTTTTTATTAACATCACATTTATCCCTATAACATTATAAAATTCTGATAATTGCAAAAGTGTAATATTTTGATTTTTATAACACATTGTTAGTACCCTTTCATCTTAAAGAGAGTGAAAGTGTAATATTTGAATATGTTAATTCAACAAAAAAACAAGTATTGGACTCAATTGAATAAAAAACACCTTAGTGGATGAATATTACAAATTGGAATCCTAAGTTTCAATATTGGGTGAAGCATATATCTCTAGAAGGGAGTGGGAAAACTTCTTATTAGAATCCATTGTGTTTGTTTTTTCTTAAGTAATATGTTTGCAGGCTGAAATTATAGAAATCATTACAAATTGCATTCTTGCGATGGAGATAATTAACAAATTTACAAAATCTAAATTCAACTAATTATTAACAACGCATTTATTCTTATAAGACTATAAAATTCTGAAAATTGAAGAAATGCAATGTTTTTATTTTTTTAATACATTGTTAATGCCTTTTCATCTTAAATGGAGTCAAAAGCGTAATATTTAAATATGTTAATTCAACAAAAATACAAGTAAAGGACTCAATTGAATAAAAAACACTTTAGTGGATGAATATTACAAATTGGAATCCTAAGCTTCAATGTTGGGGCAAACATATATCTCTAGAGGAGAGTGGGGAAACTTCTTACTAGAGTCAATTGCATTTATTTTTGCTTAAATAATATGTTTGTAGACTAAAATTATGGAAATCATTAGAAATTGCACTGTGGCGAAGAACACAACTAAGAAATTTAGAAAATTTAAATTCAACTGATTATTAACAATGTATTTATTCTCATAAGACAGTAAAATTGTAAAAATTCAAAAAATGCAATGCGCTGATTTTTTTAATAAATTGTTAATGGCATTTCATTTTACAAGGTGTGAAATGCAAAATATTAGAATATGTTAATTCAACAAAAAGTACAAGTGATGAACTCAATTGTATCAAATACACTTTAGTGGATGAATATTATATATAGCAAGCATAATTTTCAATGTTGGGTCAAGCATATATCTATAGAGGGGAGTGGGAAAAATTCTTATTTAGGTCCATTGTATTTACTTTTCCTTAAGTAGGATGTTTGTAGACTAAAATTATAGAGATCATTACAAATTGCATTGTGGCAATGGAGATAGTTAAGAAATTTACAAAATTTAAATTCAACTAATTATTAACAATGCATTTATTCTTATGTGACTGTAAAATTCTGAGGATTGAAAACATGCAATGTTTTGATATTTTAATGTATTGTTAATGCCCTTTCATTTTAAATGGATTGAAAAGCATATTATTTGAATATGTTAATCTATCAAAAATATAAGCAATGGACTCAATTAAATAAAAAACACTTTAGTGGAAGAATATTACAAATTTGAATCCTAAGCTTCAATGTTGGGTCAAGCATATATCTCTAGAGGGGAGTGGGAAAACTTCTTATTAGGGTCTATTGTATTTGCTTTTCCTTAAGTAAGATATTTCTAGACTAAAATTATAGAAATCATTACAAATTGCATTGTGGCAATGGAGATAATTAAGAAATTTACAAAATCTAAATTTAACTAATTATTAACAACGCATTTATCGCTATAAGACTATACAATTCTGAAAATTAAAAAAATGCAATGTTTTGATTTTTTTAATATATTCCTAATGCCCTTTCATCTTAAATAGAGCGAAAAGCAAAATATTTGAATATGCTAATTTAGCAAATATACAAGTAATGGACTCAATTGAATAAAAAACACTTTAGTGGATGAATATTACAAATTGGAATTCTAAACTTCAATATTGAGTGAAGCATATATCTCTAGAAGGGAGTGAGAAAACCTCTTATTAGGGTCCATTGTATTTGCTTTTTCTTGAGTAAGATGTTTCAAGACTAAAATTATAGAAATCATTACAAATTGCATTGTGGCAATGGAGATAATTAAGAAATTTACAAAATTTAAATTCAACTGATTATTAACAATGCATTTATCTCTATAAAACTATAAAATTCTGAAAATTGAAAAAATGCAATGTTTTGATTTGCTTAATATATTGTTAGTGCCCTTTCATCTTAAATGGACTGAAAAGTATAATATTTGAATATGTTAACTCAACAAAAATACAAGTAATGGACTCAATTGAATATAAAACACTTTAGTGGATGAATATTACAAATTAGAATCCTAAACTTCAATGTTAGGTCATGTATATATCTCAATAGGGAAGTGGGAAAACTTCTTATTAGGGTTCATTGTACTTGTTTTTTCTTAAGTAAGATGTTTGTAGACTAAAATTGTAGAAATCATTACAAATTACATTAAGGCAATAGAGATAATTAAGTAATTTACAAAATTTAAATTTAACTGATTATTAACATCACATTTATCCCTATAAGACTATAAAATTCTAAAAATTGAAAAAATGCAATGTTTT
The DNA here is from genome assembly GCA_020141445.1 of Bruguiera sexangula. Lineage (NCBI taxonomy): Eukaryota > Viridiplantae > Streptophyta > Magnoliopsida > Malpighiales > Rhizophoraceae > Bruguiera > Bruguiera sexangula. The sequence goes on along the minus strand of JAHLGP010015847.1, from coordinate 5,200 downwards.
GATTTCTTAATATATTCTTAATGCCCTTTCGTTTCAAATAGAGTGAAAAGCATAACATTTGTATATGCTAATTCAACAAAAATACAAGTAATGGACTCAATTGAATAAAAAACACTTTAGTGGATGAATATTACAAATTCGAATCCTAAGTTTCAATGTTGGGTCAAGCATATATCTCTAGAGGGGAGTAGAAAAACTTCTTATTAGAGTCCATTGCATTTGTTTTACTTAAGTAATATGTTTGCGGACTAAGATTATAGAAATCATTATAAATTGTATAGTGGCAAAGGAGATAATTAAGAAATTTACAAAATTTAAATTTAACTGATTATTAACATCACATTTATCCCTATAAGACTATAAATTTCTGAAAATTGAAAAAATGCGATGTTTTGATTTCTTAATATATTCTTAATGCCCTTTCATTTTAAATGGAGTGAAAAGTATAATATTTGAATATGTTAATTCAACAAAAATACAAGTAATGGATTGAATTGAATAAAAAACACTTTAGTGAATGAATATTACAAATTGGAATGCTAAACTTCAATGTTGGGTCATCCATATATCTATACAGAGTAGTGAGAAAACTTCTTATTAGGATCCATTGTATTTGGTTTTTCTTAAGTAAGATGTTTGTAGACTAAAATTATAGAAATCATTACGAATTGCATTGTGGCAATGAAGATAATTAAGAAATTTACAAAATCTAAATTCAACTGATTATTAACGACGCATTTATCCTCATAAGACTATAAAATTTAGAAAATTGAAAAAATGTAATGTTTTGATTTTTTTAAATATATTGTGAATGCCCTTTCATCTTAAATGGAGTGAAAGACATAAAATTTGAATATGTTAATTCAACAAAAATACAAGTAGTGGACTCAATTGAATATAAAACACTTTAGGGGATGAATATTACAAATTGGAATCCTAAACTTCAATGTTGGGTCATGCATATATCTTTGTAGGGGAGTGGGAAAACTTCTTATTAGAGTCCATTGTATTTGCATTTTCTTAAGTAATATTTTTGTAGACTAAAATTATAAAAATCATTACAAATTACATTGTAGCAAAGGAGACAATTAAGAAATTTAGAAAATTTAAATTCAGCTGATTATTAGCAACACATTTATCCCTATAAGACTACAAAATTTTGAAAATTGAAAAAAATGCATTGTTTTGATTTTTTTTAATATATTGTTAATGCCCTTTCATTTTAAATGGAGTGAAAAGCATAATATTTGAATATGTTAATTCAACAAAAATACAAGTAATGGACTCAATTGAATAAAAAACACTTTAGTGAATGAATGTTACAAATTGGAATCCTAAACTTCAATGTTGGGTTAGGCATATATCTCTAGAGGGGAGTGGGTAAACTTCTTATTATAATCCATTGCGTTTGTTTTTTCTTAAGTAATATGTTTGCAAAGTAAAATTATAAAAATCATTACAAATTGCATTGTGGCAAAGGAAATAATTAGGAAATTTTGAAAATTTAAATTTAGTTGATTATTAATAATGCATTTATCCCTACAAAATTGTAAAATTCTGAAAATTGAAAAATGCAATATTTTGATTTTTTCAATATATTGTTAATCCCATTTCATTTTAAATAGAGTGAAAAGTATATATCACTAATGAGGAGTAAGAAAACTTCTTATTAGAATTTATTGCATTTGATTTTTCTTAAATAATATGTTTGCAAACTAAAATTATAGAAATTATTACAAATTGAATTTTGCCAAACGTGACAATTAAAAAATTTACAAAATTTAAATTCAACTAAATATTAGCAATGCATTTATCCCTAGAAAACATTAAGATTTAAAAAATTGAAAATATGCAACATTTTGATTTTTTTTATATATTGTTAATGTCATTGCATTTGAATGGCGTGAAAAACATAATACTAAAATATGTTAGTGGAACAAAAATACAAGTAATGGACTTAATAGCATAAAAGACACTTTAATGGATGAATATTATAAATAACAATCCTAAGTTTCAATGTTGGGTCAAGCATATATCTCTAGAAGGGAGTGGGAAAAACTTCTTATTAGAGTCCATTGCATTTTCTTTTTCTTAAGTAATATGTTTGCAGACTAAAATTATAAAAATCATTACAAATTGAATTGTGGCAAAGGAGACAATGAAAAAATTTACAAAATTTAAATTCAACTAATTATTGGCAATGTATTTATCCTTAGAAGACTTTCAAATTCTAAAAATTGAGAATATTTAATGTTTTAATTTTCTAATATATTTTAAATGTCATTGCATTTTGAATTGCATGAAAAATATAGTATTTGAATATATTGGTTGAACAAAAATACAAGTAATGGAGTCAATTGTAAAAAATACACTTTAGGAGATGAATATTATAAATATTAATCTCAAGTTTAAATGTTGGGTCAAGCATATATATCTAGAGGGGAATGGGAAATCCTCTTATTAGAGTCCATTGCATTTGCTTTTTTTAAAGTGATATGTTTGTACATAAAAATTAGATAAATCTTTTCAAATTACATTGTGGCAAAGGATACAATTTAAAAAATTACAAAACTTAAATTCTACTGATCATTGACAATGCATTTGACCCTACAAGACTTTAAAATTCTAAAAATTGTACAAATGAAATGTTTTGATTTTTTAATATATTGTTAATATCATTGCATTTTGAATTGTGTGAAAAATATAATATTTGAATATGTTGATTGAACAAAAATACAAGTAATAGACTCAATTGTATAAAATACACTTTAATGGGTGAATATTATAAATAACAATCCCAAGCTTAAATGTTGGGTCAAGCATAAATCATTAGAGAGGATTGGGAAAACTTTTTATTAGAGTCCATTCCATTTGTTTTTCTTAACTAATAAGACTGCAGACTAAAATTATAGAAATCTTTACAAATTGAATTCTAGAAAACATGCCAAATAAAAAATTTACAAAATTTAACTTCAACTAATTATTAACAATCCATTTATCCCTAAAAGACTTTAAAATTCTTAAAATTGAAAAAAAGCAACATTTTGATATTTTAATATATTGTTAATGTCATTGCATTTGAATGGCATGAAAAACATAATATTAGAAGATGTTAGTTGAACAAAAATACAAGTAATGAACTCAATAGTATAAAATACACTTTAGTGGATAAATATTATAAATGACTATCCCTAGCTTCAATGTGGGGTCAAGCATATATCTCTAGAGGGGAGTGGAAAAACTTTTTATTAGACTCCATTGCATTTGCTTTTTCTTAAGTAATATGTTTGTACAAAAAAAAATTAGATAAATTACAAAATTTAACGTCAACTGAATATTAGCAATGCATTTATCCCTAGAAGACATTAAGATTTTAAAATTTGAAAATATGCAACATTTTGATTTTTCAATATATTGTTAATGTCATTGCATTTGAATGGTGTGAAAAACATAATTTTAGAATATGTTAGTTGTTTTTAATTTTTTAAATTATTTCTAATACAATTGCATTTGAATGGTGAGATAAACTCAATATTTGAATATTTTAATTGAACAAAAGTATAAGAAATGGACTCAATTGTATAAAATACACTTTAGTGGATGAATATTATAAATAGCAATTCCAAGATTTAATGTTGGGTTAAGCATATTGCTCTAGAGGGGAGTTGGTTAATTGCTTATTAGAGTCCATTGTATTTGCATTTTTTTTAATCAACATGTTTGTATTCTAAAATTATATAAATCCTGTCAACTTGCATTGTAGTGATGGAGACAATTAAAAAAAAAAACGAAATTTAAATGACTCGAGTATTAAGAGAGCGTTTATTGTTGTAAGATTTTAAAATTCTAAATTTTAAAAAATGCAATGTTTTAAATTATTGTTAAGAGCATTGCAATTTGAATGTTAAGATAAACTTAATATATAAATATGTTAATTGAACAAAAATCTCAATTGTATAAAATACTCGTTAGTGGATGAATATTATAAAAATGAACCCTAAGCTTGACTGCTAATTCTAGCATGTAACTCTAAGGGGTAGTGTACTTACTTATTTTTAGAGTCCATTGCATTTGCTTTATTTAATAAACAAGTTTCTATACTAACTTGTGTATTCGAAAAGCATTTATCCCTATATGACATTAAAATTTTAAACTTTAGAAAAAATGTAATGTCTTTAATTTTTTAAATTAATGTCATTAACATTTCATTTTGAATGATGCAATAAACTTAATAAATGAATATGTTATTTGAACAAAAATAAAACTAATGGACTCAATTATATAAAATACTCGTTAGTGGATGAATATTATAAATATGAACCCTAAGTTTCAATTCGGGTTCTAGCATGGAGCTTAAGGGGTAATGCACTAACTTATTTTTAGAGTTTATTGCATTTGCTTTATTTAATTAACATGTTTGTACACTAAAATTATATAAATTGTGTCAAATTGCATAGTGGTAATAGAGAGAATTAAAAAAATTAGAAAATTTAAATTCACTTAAGTATTAACAATGCATTTATCCCTATAAGTCTTTAAAATTCTAAAAATTAAAAAAAATACTATGTTTTTATTTTTTAAATTATTTCTAATACCATTGTATTTGAATGGTGAGATAAACTCAATATTTGAATAAGTTAATTGAACAAAAATATAAGTAATGGACTGAATTATACAAAATACACTTTAGTGAATGAATATTATAAATAACAACCCCAAGCTTTAATGTTGGGTCCTGTACAAAGCTCTAGAGGTAAATGGGCAAACTTCTTATTAGAGTTCATTGCATTTGCTTTTATTTAATTAACATATTTGTATACTAAAATTATATAAATCATTTCAAATTGCATTGTAGTACTGGAGATAATTAAAAAAAATTAAAAAATTTAAATTCACTTAAGTATTAACAATACATTTATCCCTGTAAGACTTTAAAATTTGAAAAATTAAAAAAATGCAATGTTTTTATTTTTTAAATTATTGTTAATACCATTTCATTTTCAATGGTGAGATAAACTCAATATTTGAATATGTTAATTGAACAAAAATACAAGTAATGGACTTAATTATATAAAATACACTTTAGTGGACGAATATTATAAATAGCAATCTCAAACTTTAATGTTGGGTCAAGCATATTACTTTAGAAGGGAGTGGCCAACTGCTTATTAGAATCCATTGTATTTTCTTTTTTTTTTTT
>JAHLGP010015846.1:0-38857 GCA_020141445.1 Bruguiera sexangula | reverse complement strand
AAAAAGTAGATAAATCATTTCAAATTGCATTATAGCAAAGAAGACAATAAAAAAAATTACAAAATTTCAAATTCAACTGATTATTGACAATGCATTTACCCCTATAAGACTTTAAAATTGTAAAAATGCAATGTTTTGATTTTTAAATTCAATGTTAAAGCCATTCAATTTTGAGTGGAGAGAAAAACCTATAATTTGTATATGTTTATTGAAGAAAAATACAAGTAATAGACTCACTTGAATAGAATACAATTTAGTTGATGAATATTATAAATATTAATGTCACACTTTAATGTTGGGTCAAGCATAAATCTTTAGAGGGGAGTGGGAAAGCTTTTTATTATAGCCCATTACATTCACTTTTTGTTAAGTGATTTGTTTGTCCCTAAAAAGTAGATAAATCATTTCAAATTGCATTGTCATAAGGGAGACAATGAAAAAAATTACAAAATTTAAATTCAACTAATTAGTGACAATGCATTTATCCCTAGAGGTCTTTAAAATTGTAAAAATGTAATGTTTCGATTTTTAAATTCAATGTTAATGTCATTGCTTTTTGAGTGGAGAGAAAAATCTAATATTTGAATATGTTAATTGAGGAAATATACAAGTAATGGACTCACTTGAATAAAATACAATTTAGTCAATGAACATTATAAATACCAATCTCGCGCTTCATTGCTGGGTCAAGCATAAATCTCTAGAGGGGAGTGTGGAAGTTTCTTATTAGAGTTCATTGCATTCGCTTTTTCCTAAGTGATATGTTTGTACCCGAAAACTAAATAAATCATTTCAAATTTCATTATAGTAAAGGAGACAATTAAAATGATTACAAAATTTAAATTCAACTGATTATTGACAATGAATTTATCCCTTGAAGACTTTAAAATTATAAAAACTGTACAAATGCAATGTTTAGATTTTTAAATTCAATGTTAATGTCATTGCATTTTGAGTGGAGAGAAAAACATAATATTTGAATATCTTAATTGATGAAAAATACAAGTAATGGACTCTCCTGAATACAGTACTTTTTAATGGATGAATATTATAAATACCAATCGCACGCTTCAATCTTAGGTCAAGCATAAATCTCCAAAGGGGAGTAGCAAAACTTTTTATTAGAGCCCATAACATTCGTTTTTTTCTTAAGTGATATGTTTGTACCCAAAAAGTAGATAAACATTTCAAATTGCATTGTAGCAAAGAAGACAATGAAAAAAATTACAAAATTTCAAATTCAACTAATTATTGACAATGCATTTATCCCTAGAAGACTTTAAAATTGTAAAAATAAAATGTTTTGATTTTTAAATTCAATGTTAGTGCCATTGCATTTTAAGTAGAGAGAAAAACCTAATATTTGAATATGTTAATTGTAGAAAAATAGAAGTAATGAACTCACTTGAATAGAATACGATTTAGTTGATAAATATTATAAATACCAATCTCACGATTCAATGTTGGGTCAAGCATAAATCTTTAGAGGGAAGTGGGGAAACTTTTTATTATAGCCCATTGCATTCGCTTTTTGTTAAGTGATATGTTTGTCCCTAAAAAGTAGATAAATCATTTCAAATTACATTGTGGGAAAGAAAATAATTAAAAAAATTACAAAATTTCAAATTCAACTCATTATTGGCAATGCATTTCTCCCTAGAAGACTTTGAAATTGTAAAAATGCAATGTTTAGATTTTTAAATTCAATGTTAATGCCATTGGAATTTGAGTGGAGAGAAAAACCTAAAATTTGAATATGTTAATTGAAGAAAAATACAAGTAATAGAGTCACTTGAATAGAATACAATTTAGCAGATGAATATTATAAATACCAATCTCATGCTTCAATGTTGGGTCAAGCATAAACCTCTAGAGGGGAGTGGGAAAGCTTGTTATTAGAGTCCATTGCAATCACCTTTCCTTAAGAGATATGTTTGTACCCGGAAAGTAAAAAAATAATTTCAAATTAGATTGTAGCAAAGGAGAGAATTAAAAAAATTACAAATTTTAAATTCAATTGATTATTAGCAATGCATTTATCCCTAGATGACTTTAAAATTGTAAAAATTGTACAAATGCAATGTTTTGATTTTTAAATTTAATGTTATTGCCTTTGCATTTTGAGTGGAGAGAAAAATATAATTTTTGAATTTGTTGATTGAAGAAAAATACAAGTAATGGACTCACTTAAATAGAATACAATTTTGTGGATAAATATTCTAAATTCTAATCTCACGCTTCAATGTTGGGTCAAACATAAATCTCTAGAGGGGAGTGGAGAAGTTTTTTATTAGAGCCCATTGCATTCACTTTTTCTTAAGTCATATGTTTGTACCCAAAAAGTAGATAAACCATTTCAAATTGCATTGTAGCGAAGAAGACAATTAAAAAAATTACAAAATTTCAAATTCAACTGATTATTGACAATACATTTATGCCTAGAAGACTTTAAAATTGTAAAAATGCAATGTTTTGATTTTTAAATTCAATGTTAATGCCATTTCATTTTGAGTGGAGAGAAAAACCTAAAATTTGTGTATGTTAATTGAAGAAAAATACAAGTAATGGACTCACTTGAATAGAATACAATTTAGTTGATGAATATTATAAATACCAATCGCACGCTTTAAGGTTAGGCCAAGCATAAATCTCTAGAAGGGAGTGGGGAAGCTTCTTATTAGAGTCCATTGCATTTGCTTTTTCTTAAGTGATATGTTTGTACCTAAAAAGTAGATAAATCGTTTCAAATTGCATTGTATCAAAGGAGACAATTAAAAAGGTTACAAAATTTAAATTCAACTGATTATTGACATGTATTTACCCCTAGATGTCTTTAAAATTGTAATAATGCAATTTTTGATTTTTAATGCCATTGCATTTTGAGTGGGGAGAAAAACCTAACATTTGAATATATTAATTGAAGAAAAATACAAGTAATGGAGTCACATGAATAGAATACACTTTAGTGGATGAATATTATAAATACCGATCCCACGTTTTAATGTTGCCTTATGAATAAATCTCTAGAGGGAAGTGGGGAAGTTTCTTATTAGAGTCCATTGCATTCCCTTTTTCTTAAGTGATATATTTGTACCCAAAATGTAGATAAATCATTTCAAATTCCATTGTAGTGAAGGAGACAATTAAAAAAATTCCAAAATTTAAATTCAACTGATTATTGACAATGCATTTATCTTTAGAAGAGTTCAAAATTATAAAAATGGTAAAAATGCAATGTTTTGATTTTTAAATTCAATGCTAATTCCATTGCATTTTGAGTGGAGTGAAAAAGATAATATTGAAATATGTTAATTGATGAAAAATACAAGTAATGGACTCTCCTGATTATAACGCTTCAATGTTGGGTTAAGCATAAATCTTTAGAGGGGAGTGGGGAAGTTTCTTATTGGAGTGCATTGCATTTGCTTTTTCTTAAGTGATATGTTTGTATCCAAAAAGTAGATAAATCATTTCAAATTGCATTGTAGCAAAGGAGACAATTAAAAAAATTACAAAATTGAAATTCAATTGATTATTGACAATGCATTTATCCCTAAAAGTCTTTAAAATTGAAAAAATGCAATGTTTTGATTTTTAAATTCAATGATAATGTGATTGTAAGTTGTGTGGAGAGAAAAACCTAATATTTCAATATGTTAATTGAAGAAAAATACAAGTATTGGACTCACTTGAATAGAATATACTTTAGTGGATGAATATTATAAATACCAATTGCACGCTTTAATGTTGGGTCAAGCATAAATCTCCAGAGGGGAGTGGCGAAGCTTTTTATTAGAGCCCATTGCATAATTGAAGAAAAATACAATTAATAGACTCACTTGAATTGGATACAATTTAGTGGATGAATATTATAAAGACCAATCTCATGTTTTAATGTTGGGTGAAGCATAAATCTCTAGAGGGAAGTGGGGAAGCTTCTTATTAGAATCCATTGGATTCACTTTTTCTTAAGTGACATGTTTGTACCCAAAAAGTAGATAAATCATTTCAAATTGCAATGTGGCAAAGGAGACAATTCAAAAATTACAAAATTTAAATTCTACTAGTTATTGACAATGCATTTATCCTTAGAAAAGTTAAAAAATGTAAAAATTGTCAAAATGCAAAGTTTGAATTTTCAAATTCAACGTTAATGCCATTGCCTTTTGAGTGGAGAGAAAAAACTTAATATGTGAATATGCTAATTAAAGAAAAATACAAGTAATGGACTCAGTTTAATAGAATACAATTTAGTGGATGAATATTATAAATGCCAATCTCACGCTTCAATGTTGGGTCAAGCATAAATCTCTAGAGGGGAGTGGGGAAGCTTGTTATTAGAATCCATTGCATTTGCTTTTTGTTAAGTAACATGTTTGTACCTAAAAAGTAGATAAATCATTTCAAATTGCAGTGTAGTGACGGAGACAATTCAAAAAGTTACAAAATTTAAATTCTATTTTTATTGACAATGCATTGATCCCTAGAAAAGTTCAAAATTGTAAAAATTGTCAAAATGCAATATTTTCATTTTTAAATTCAATGTTAATGCTATTACATTTTGAATGGAGAGAAAAACATAAAATTTGAATATGTTAATTAAAGAAAAATACAAGCAATGGACTCACTTGAATAGAATACAATTTAGTGGATCAATATTGTAAATACCAATCGCACGCTTCAATGTTTCGTCAAGCATAAATCTCTAGAGGGGAGTGGGGAAGCTTCTTATTAGAGTGCACTGCATTCGCTTTTTCTTAAGTGATATGTTTGTACTCGAAAAGTAAATAAATCATTTCAAATTGCATTGTAGCAAAGAAGATAATTAAAAAAATTTTAAAATTTAAATTCAACTAATTATTGATGATGCATTTATCCCTAGAAGTCTTTAAAATTGTAAAAATGCAATGTTTTGATTTTTAAATTCAATGTTAATGCCATTGCATTGTGAGTGGAGAGAAAAACATAATATTTGAATATGTTAATTGAAGAAAAATACAAGTAATGGACTCACTTGAATAGAATACAATTTAATGGATGAATATTCTAAATACTAATCTCATGCTTCAATGTTGGGTCAAGAATAAATCTCTAAAGGGGAGTGGCAAGCTTTTTATTAGAGCCTATTTGCATTCGCTTTTTGCTAAGTGATATGTTTGTACTTAAAAAGCAGATAAATCATTTCAAATTGCATTGTAGAAAAGGAGACAATGAAAAAAATTACAAATTTAAATTCAACTAATTATTGACAATGCATTTATCCCTAGAGGAGTTCAAAATTGTAAAATTTGTAAAAATGCAAGGTTTTAATTATTCAATTCATTGTTAATGCCATTGCATTTTGAGTGGAGAGAAAAACCTAATACTTGAATATGTTAATTGGAGAAAAATACAAGTAATGGACACAAATGAATAGAATACACTTTAGTGGATAAATATTATAAATACCAATCACATGCCACAATGTTGGGTCAAGCATAAACCTCTAGAAAGGAGTGGGGAAGCTTCTTATTAGAGTCCAAAGCATTTGCTTTTTTTTTAGTGATATGTTTGCACCCAAAATGTAGATAAATCATTTCAAATTGCATTGTAGCAAAGGAGACAATTAAAAAAATTACAAAATTTAAATTGAACTAATTATTGGCAATCCATTAATCTCTTGAAGAGTTTAAAATTGTAAAAATTTCAAAAATGCAATGTTTTGATTTTTACATTCAATGTTAATGCCATTGCATTTTGAGTGGAGAGAAAAACCTAGTACTTGAATATGTTAATTGGAGAAAAATACAAGTAATGGATGCAGATGAATAAAATACACTTTAGTGGATAAATATTATAAATACCAATCGCACGCCTTAATGTTGGGTCATGCATAAATTTCTAGAAGGGTGTGGGGAAGCTTCTTATTAGAGTCCATTGCATTTGCTTTTTTTTAAGTGATATGTTTGTGCCCAAAATGTAGATAAATCATTTCAAATTGCATTATAGCAAAGGAGAGTTTAAAATTGCAAAATTACAAAAATGCAATGTTTTGATTTTTAAATTCAATGTTAAAGCCATTGGATTTTGAGAGGAGAGAAAAACATAATATTTGAATATGTTAATTGAAGAAAAATACAAGTAATGGACTTACTTGAATAAAATACAATTTAGTGGATGAATATTATAAATACCAATCGCACACTTCATTGCTGGGTCAAGCATAAATCTCTAGAAGGGACTGGGGAAGCTTTTTATTAGAGCCCATTGCATTCGCTTTTCCTTAAGTGATATCTTTGTACCCGAAAAGTAAATAACTCATTTCCAATTACATTGTAGTAAAGGAGACAATTAAAAAAATTACCAAATTTAAATTCAATTGATTCTTGACAGTCATTTATCCTTAAAAGTCTTTAAAATTGTAAATATGCAATGTTTTGATTTTAAATTCAATGTTAATGTCATTGCATTTTGAGTCGAGAGAAAAACCTAATATTTGAATATGTTAATTGAAGAAAAATACAAGGAATGGACTCATTTGAATAGAATCAAATTTAATGGATGAATATTCTAAATACCAATCTCACGCTTTAATGTTGAGTCAAGCTTAAATCTCAGGAGGGGAGTGGGTAAGCTTTTTATTAGAGTCCATTGCATTCGTTTTTTCTTAAGTGATATGTTTGTACCCGAAAAGCAAATAAATCATTTCCAATTGCATTGTAGCGAAGGGGATAATTAAAAAAATTACAAAATTTCAATTCAACTAATTATTGACAATGCATTTATCCCTAGAAGTCTTTAAAATTGTAAACATGGAATGTTTTGATTTTTAAATTCATTGTTAATGCCATTGCATTTTTAGTGGAGAGAAAAACCTAATATTTGAATATGTTAATTAAAGAAAAATACAAGCAATGCACTCACTTGAATAGAATACATTTTAGGGGATGAATATTCTAAATACCAATCTTACGCTTCAATGTTGGGTCAAGCATAAATCTTTAGAGGGCGTGGGGAAGCTTCTTATTAGAGTCCATTGCATTCGCTCTTTCTTAAGTGATATGTTTGTACCTAAAAAGGAGATAAATCATTTTAAATTGCATTGTAGCAAAGGAGACAATTAAAAAAATTACAAAATTTAAATTCAATTGATTATTCACAATGCATTTATCCCTAGAAGTCTTTAAAATTGTAAAAATGCAATGTTTGGATTTTTAAATTCAATGTTAATGTCATCGCATTTTGAGTGGAGAGAAAAACCAAATCTTTGAATATGTTAATTGAAGAAAAATACAAGTAATGGACTCGCTTGAATAGAATATAATTTAGTAGATGAATATTATAAAAACCAATCTCATGCTTCAATGTTGGCTCAACCATAAATCTTTAGAGGGGAGTCAAGAAGCTTCTTATTAGAATCCATTGCAGTCGCTCTTGCTTAAGTGATATATTTGTACCTGAAAAGTAAATAAATCATTTCAAATTGCATTGTAGGAATGGAGACAATGAAAAAAATTACAAAATTTTAATTTAATTGATTATTGACAATGCATTTAACCCTATAAGTCTTTAAAATTGTAAAAATACAATGTTTTGATATTTAAATTCAATGTTAATGCCTTTGCATTTTGAGTGAAGAGAAAAACCTAATATTTGAATATGTTAATTGAAGAAAAATAGAAGTAATGGACTCACTCAAATAGAATACAATTTAGTGGATGAATATTATAAATACCAATCTCACGCTTTATAACTGGGCCAAGCATAAATCTCTAGAGGGAGTGGGGAAGCTTCTTTTTAGACTCCATTGCTTTCGCTTTTTCTTAATTGATATGTTTGTACCCAAAAAGTAAATAAATTAATTCAAATTGCATTGTAGCAAAGGAGACAATTCAAAAAATTACAAATTTACATTCAAATGATTATTGACACTACATTTATCCTTAGAAAACTTTAAAATTGTAAAAAATGTAAAAATGCAATGTTTTGATTTTTAAATTCAATGTTAATCTCGTTGTATTTTGGGTAGAGAGAAAAACATAATATTTGAGTATGTTAATTGAAGAAAAATACAGGTAATGGACTCATTTGAATTGAATACAATTTAGTGGATGAATATTATAAATACCAATTTCACGCTTCATTGTTGGGTCAAGTATAAATCTTTAGAGGAGAGTGGGGAAGCTTCTTATTAGAGTCCATTGCTTTCGCTTTTTCTTATTTGATATGTTTGTACTTGAAAAGTAAATAAATCATTTCAAATTGCATTGTAGCAAAAGAGAGAATTAAAAAACTTACAAAATTTAAATTCAACTGATTATTGACATTGTATTTATCCCTAAAGGAGTTCAAAATTGTAAGAATTGTAAAAATACAATGTTTTGATTTTTAAATTCAATGTTAATGTCATTCCATTGTGAGTGGAGAGAAAAACATAATATTTGAGTTTGTTAATTGAAGAAAAACACAAGTAATGGACTCACTTGAATAAAATACAATTTAGTGGATGAATATTCTAAATACCAATCTCATACTTCAATGTTGGGTCAAGGATAAATCTATAGAGGGGAGTGGCAAGCTTTTTATTAGAGCCCATTGCATTTGTTTTTTCCTAAGTCATATGTTTGTGCTCAAAAAGTAGATAAATCATTTCAAATTGCATTGTAGCAAAGGAGACAATGAAAAAAATTACAAATTTAAATTCAACTAATTATTGACAATGCATTTATCCCTAGAGGAGTTCAAAATTGTAAAAATACAAGGATTTGATTTTTAAATTCAGTGTTAATGTCATTGCATTTTGAGTGGAGAGAAAAACCTAATAGTTGAATATGTTAATTGGAGAAAAATACAAGTAATGGACACACATTAATGGAATACACTTTAGTGGATGAAAATTATAAATACCAATCGCACGCCTCAATGTTGGGTGAAGCATAAATCTTTAGAAGGGAGTGGGGAAGCTTCTTATTAGAGTCCATTGCATTCGCTTTTTTTTTAAGTGATATGTTTGTACCCAAAAAGTAGATAAATCATTCCAAAATGCATTATAGCAAAGGAGACAAATAAAAAAATTACAAAATTTAAGGTGTACTACTTATTGGCAATGCATTAATCCCTTGAAGAGTTTAAAATTGTAAAAATTACAAAAATGCAATGTTTTGATTTTTAAATTCTATGTTTATGCCATTGCATTTTGAGTGGAGACAAAAACATAATATTTGAATATGTAAATTGAAGAAAAATACAAGTAATGGACTCACTTGAATATAATACAATTTAGTGGATAAATATTATAAATACCAATATGAAGTTTCATTGATGGGTCAAGCATAAATCTCTAGAGGGGAGTAGGGAAGCTTCTTATTATAGTCCATTGCATTTGCTCTTTCTTAAGTGATATGTTTGTACCCGAAAAGTAAATAAATCATTTTGAATTATAGTGTAGTGAAGGAGACAATTAAAAAAATTACAAAATTTAAATTCAACTGATTATTGACAATGCATTTATCCATAAAAGTCTTTAAAATTGTAAAAATACAATATTTTGATTTTCAAATTCAATGTTAATGCCATTTCATTTTTAGTGGAGAGAAAAACCTAATATTTAAATATGTTAATTGAAGAAAAATACAAGTAACGGATACACTTGAATAGAATACAATTTAGTGGATGAATATTCTAAATACCAATCTCACGCTTTAATGTTGGGTCAAGCATAAATCTCTAAAAGGGAATGGGGCAGCTTATTATTAGAGTCCATTGCATTCACTTTTTCTTAAGCGATATGTTTGTACCCAAAAAGAAAATAAATCATTTCAAATTGCATTGTAGCAAATGAGACAAATAAAAAAATTACAAAATTTAAAAACAACTGATTATTGACAATGCATTAATCCCCTAAAGAGTTTAAAATTGTAAAAATTGCAAAAATGTAATGTTTTGATTTTTAAATTCAATGTTAATGGAATTGCATTTTGTGTGGAGAGAGAAAAATATAATATTTGAATATGTTAATTGAAGAAAAATACAAGTAATGGACTCACTTGAATAGAATACAATTTACTGGATGAATAATATAAATACCAATCTTATGCTTTATTGTTAGGTCAAGCATAAATCTCCAGAGGGGAGTAGGGAAGCCTCTTATTAGAGTCCATTGCATTTGCTCTTTCTTAAGTGATATGTTTGTAACCAAAAAGTAAATAAATCATTTCATATTGCATTGTAGCAAAAGAGACAATTTAAAAAATTACAAAATTTAAATTCAACTGATTAGTGACAATGCATTTATCCCCATAAGTCTTTAAAATTCTAAAAATGCAATGTTTTAATTTTTAATTCAATGTTAATGCCATTGCATTTTGAGTGGAGAGAAAAACATAATATTTGAATATGTTAATTGAAGAAAAATACAAGAAATGGACTCACTTGAATAAAATGCAATTTAGTGGATGAATATTATAAATTCCAATCTCACACTTTATTGCTGGGTCAAGCATAAATTTCAAGAGGGGAGTGGGGAAGCTTCTTATTAGAGTCCATTGCTTTCTCTTTTTCTTAATTGATATGTTTGTACCCGAAAAGTAAATAAATCATTTCAAATTGCATTGTAGCAAAGGAGACAATTAAAAAATTTACAAAATTTAAATTCAACTGATTATTGACATTGCATTTATCTCTAAAAAACTTTAACATTGTAAAAATTGTAAAAATGCAATGTTTTGATTCTTAAATTCAATGTTAATGTCATTGCATTTTGAGTGGAGAGAAAAACATAATTTTTGAATACGTTAATTGAAGAAAAATAGAAGTAATGGACTCACTTGAATAGAATACAATTTAGTGGATGAATATTATAAATACCAATCTCATGCTTCATTGCTAGGTCAAGCATAAATCTCTAGAGGATTGTAGGGAAGCTTCTTATTAGAGTCCATTGCATTCACCCTTTCTTAATTTATATGTTTGTGCCCAAAAAGTAAATAAATCATTTACAATTACATTGTAGCAAAGGAGACGATTAAAAAACTTACATAATTTAAATTCAATTGATTATTGACATTGCATTTATCCCTAAAAAATTTTAACATTGTAAAAATGCAATGTTTTGATTCTTAAATTGAATGTTAATGTCGTTTCATTTTGAGTGGAGAGAAAAACATAATTTTTGAATACGTTAATTGAAGAAAAATAGAAGTAATGGACTCACTTGAATAGAATACAATTTAGTGGATGAATATTATAAATAACAATCTCACGCTTCATTGCTGGGTCAAGCATAAATCTCTAGAGGAGAGTGGAGAAGCTTGTTATTAGAGTCCATTGCATTTGCTCTTTCTTAATTGATATGTTTATGCCCGAAAAGTAAATAAATCATTTCAAATTGCATTGTGGCAAAGGAGACAATTAAAAAAACTTACATAATTTAAATTCAACTGATTATTGACATTGCATTTATCCCAAGAAAACTTTAAATTAGTAAAAATTGTAAAAATGCAATGTTTTGATTTTTAAATTAAATGTTAATGTCATTGCATTGTGAGTAGAGAGAAAAACATAATATTTGAATATGTTAATTGAAGAAAAATTCAAGTAATGGACTCACATGAATGGAATACAATTTAATGGATGAAAATTCTAAATACCAATCTCATGCTTTAATGTTGGGTCAAGGATAAATCTCTAGAGGGGAGTTGGGAAGCTTTTTATTAGAGCCCATTGCATTCGCTTTTTCCTAAGTGATATATTTGTACTCAAAAAGTAGATAAATCATTTCAAATTGCATTATAGCAAAGGAGACAATTAAAAAAATTACAAAATTTAAATTCAACGGATTATTGACAATGCATTCATCGAGATAGGAGTTCAAAATTGTAAAAATTGTAAAAATGCAATGTTTTGAATTTTAAATTCAATGTTAATGCCATTGCATTTTGAGTGGAGAGAAAAACCTAATATTTGAATATGTTAATTGAAGAAAAATACAAGTAATGGACTCACATGAATAGAATACACCTTAGTGGATGAATATTATAAACACCAATTGCATGCTTCAATGTTGGGTCAAGCATAAATCTCTAAAAGGGAGTGGGAAAGCTTCTTATTAGAGTCCTTTGCATTTGCTTTTTCTTAAGTGATATGTTTGTACTCCAAAAGTAGATAACTCATTTCAAATTGCTTTGTAGCAAAGGAGGCAATTAAAAAAATTGCAAAATTTAAATTCAACTGATTAATGAAAATGCATTTATCCCTAAAAGAGTTCAAAATTTTAAAAATTGTAAAAATGCAATGTTTTGATTTTTAAATTCAATGTTAATGCCATTGGATTTTGAGTGGAGAGAAAAACATAAAATTTGAAAATCTTAATTGAAGAAAATTGCAAGTAATGGACTCACTTGAATAAAATACAATTTAGTGGATGAATATTATAAATACCACTCTCACGCTTCAATGTTAGGTCAGGCATAAATCTCAAGAGGGGTGTGGGGAAGTCTCTTGTTAGAGCGCATTGCATTCACCTTTTCTTAAGTGATATGTTTTTACCCAAAAAGTAGGTAAATCATTTCAAATTGCATTATAGCAAAGGAGACAACCAAAAAAATTTCAAAATTTAAATTCAACTGATTATTGACAATATTGACAATGCATTTATCCCTACAAGTCTTTAAAATTGTAAAAATGCAATGTTTTGATTTTTACATTCAATGTTAATCCCATTGCATTTTGAGTGGGGATAAAATCCTAATATCTGAATATGTTAATTGAAGAAAAATACAAGTAATGGACTCACTTGAATATAATACAATTTAGTGGATGAATATTATAAATACCAATCTCACGCTTCATTGCTGGGTGAAGCATAAATCTCTAGAGGGGAGTGGGAAGCTTCTTTTTAGAGTTTAGTGTATTCGCTTTTTCTTAAGTGGTATGTTTGTACCCAAAAAGTAGATAAATCATTTCAAATTGCATTGTATCAAAGAAGATGATTAAAAACATTACAAAATTTAAATTCAACTGATTAGTGACAATGCATTTATCTCTAGAAATCTTGAAAATTATAAAAACGCAATGTTTTGATTTTTAAATTCAAAGTCAATGCCATTGCATTTTGAGTGGAGAGAAAAGCCTAATATTCGAATATGTTAATTGAGGAAAAGTACAAGTAATGGACTCACTTGAATAGAATACAATTTAGTGGATGAATATTCTAAATACCAATCTTACGCTTCAATGTTAGGTCAAGCATAAATCTCTAGAGGGGAGTGGGGAAGCTTCTTATGAGAGTCCATTGCATTCGCTTTTTCTTAAGTGATATGTTTGTGCCCAAAAAGTAGGTAAATCATTTGAAATTGCATTGTAGCAAAGGACACAATTAATAGAATTACAAAATTTAAATTCAACTGATTATTGACAATGCATTTATCCCTAAATGACTTTAAAATTATAAAAATTGTAAAAATGCAATGTTTTGATTTTTAAATTCAATGTTAATGCCATTGCATTTTAGGTGGAGAGATAAACATAATATTTGAATATGTTAATTGAAGAAAAATACAAGTAATGGACTCACTTAAATAGAATACACTTTAGTGGATGAATTCTTTAAATACCAATCTCACCCTTCAATGTTCGGTCAAGGATAAACCTCTAGAAGGGAATGCGGTAGCTTCTTATTAGAGTGCATTGCATTCGATTTTTCTTAAGTTATATGTTTGTACCAAAAAACTAGATAAATCATTTCAAATTTCATTGTAGCGAAGAAGAATTACAAAATTTAAATTCAAGTGATTATGGACAATGCATTTATCCCTAGAAGACTTCAAAACTATAAAAATTTGTAAAAATGCAATATTTTGATTTTTAAATTTATTATTAATGTCATTGCATTTTGAGTGGAGAGAAACACATAATATTTGATATGTTAATTGAGGAAAAAAAACAACTAATGAACTCACTTGAATAGAATACACCTTAGTGGATGAATATTATAAATTCCAACCTCATGCTTCAATGTTGGGTCAAGCTTAAACCTCTAGAGGGGTGTGGGGAAGTTTCTTATTAGAGTGCATTGCATTTGCTTTTTATTAAGTGATATGTTTGTGCCCAAAATGTAGATAAATCATTTAAAATTGCATTGTACCAAAGGAGACAATTAAAAGAATTACAAAATTTAAATTCAACTGATTATTGATAATGCATTTATCCCTAGAAGACTGTAAAATTATAAAAATTTGTAGAAATGCAATGTTTTGATTTTTAAATTCAATGTTAATGCCATTGCATTTTGGGTGGAGAGATAAACATAATATTTGAATATGTTAATTGAAGAAAAATACAAGTAATGGACTCACTTGAATAGAATACACTTTAATGGATGAATATTTTAAATACCAATCTCACCCTTCAATGTTGGGTCAAGTATAAACCTCTAGAGGGGAGTGGGGTAGTTTCTTATTAGAGTCTGTTGCATTCGCTTTTTTTTTTAAGTTATATGTTTATACCTAAAACATAGATAAATCATTTGAAATTGCATTGTAGTAAAGAAGATAATTAAAAAAATTACAAAATTTCAATTGAACTGATTATTGACAATGCATTTATCCCTAAAGGACTTTAAAATTGAAAACATTCCATGTTTTGTGTTTTAAATTCAAAGTTAATGCCATTGCATTTTTTGTGGAGAGAAAAACAGAATATTTGAATAAGTTAATTAAAGAAAAATACAGGTGATAGACTCACTTGAATACAATACACTTTAGTGGATGAATATTATGCATAACATTCCCACGCTTCAATTTTGGGTCAAGCATAAATCTCTAGAGAGGAGTGGGGAAGCTTCTTATTAGAGTCCATTGCATTTACTTTTTCTTAAGTAATATGTTTGTACCCAAAAAAGTAGATAAATCATTTCAAATTGCATTGTAGCAATGGAGAATTAAAAAAATTACAAAATTTAAATTCAACTAATTATGAACAATTCATTTATCTCTAAAAGACTTTAAAACTGTAAAAATTGTAAAAATGCAATATTTTGATTTTTAAATTTATTGTTAATGCCATTGCATTTTGAGTGGAGAGACACATAATATTTGAATATGTTAATTGAAGAAAAATACAATCTCACTTGAATAGAATACACCTTAATGGATGAATATTATAAAGACCAATCTCATGTTACAATGTTGGGTAAAGCATGAACCTCTAGAGGGGAGTGGGGAATATTCTTATTAGAGTGCATTGCATTCGCTTTTTCTTAAGTGATATGTTTGTGCCCAAAAAGTAGATAAATCATTTCAAATTGCATTGTAGCAAAGGAGACAATTAAAAGAATTACAAAATTTAAATTCAACTGATTATTGACAATGCATTTATCCTTAGAAGACTTTAAAATTATTAAAATTGTAGAAATGTAATGTTTTCATTTTTGAATTCCGTGTTAATGCCATTGTATTTTGGGTGGAGAGATAAACATAATATTTGAATATGTTAGTTGAAGAAAAATACAAGTACTTGACTCATTTAAATAGAATACACTTTAGTGGATGAATCTTTTAAATACCAATCTCACTCTTCAATGTTGGGTCAAGCATAAACCTCTAGAGGGAAATGCGGTAGCTTCTTATTAGAGTGCATTGCATTCGATTTTTTTTAAGTTATATGTTTGTACCCAAAAAGTAGATAAATGATTTCAAATTTCATTGTAGCACATAAGACAATTAAAAGAATTACAAAATTTAAATTCAACTGATTATGGACAATGCATTTATCTCTATAAGACTTTAAAACTCTAAAAATTGTAAAAATGGAATATTTTGAGTTTTAAATTTATTGTTAATGTCATTGCATTTTGAGTGGAGAGAAAAACATAATATTTGAATATGTTAATTGAAGAAAAAAACAAGTAATGAACTCACTTGAATAGAATACACCTTAGTAGATGCATATTATAAATACCAATTTCATGCTTCAATGTTGGGTCAAGCATAAACCTCTAGAGGGGAGTGGGGAAGCTTCGTATTAGAGTGCATTGCATTCGCCTTTTATTAAGTGATATGTTTGTGCCCAAAATGTAGATAAATCATTTCAAATTGCATTGTAGCAAAGGAGACAATTAAAAGAATTACAAAATTTAAATTCAACTAATTATTGACAATGCATTTATCCCTATAAGACTTTAAAATTATAAAAATTGTAGAAATGCAATGTTTTGATTTTTAAATTCAATGTTAATGCCATTGCATTTTAGGTGGAGAGATAAACATAATATTTGAATATGTTAATTGAAAAAAAAGACAAGTAATGGAGTCACTTGGATAGAATACAATTTAGTGGATGATTATTATAAATACCAATCTCACGCTCTAATGTTGTGTCAAGTATAAATCTCTAAAGGGGAGTAGGGAAGCTTCTTATTATAGTCCATTGCATTCGCTTTTTCTTAAGAGATATGTTTTTACCCAAAAAGTCGATAAATCATTTCAAGTTGTGTTGTAGCAAAGGAGACAATTAAAAAAATTATAAAATTTAAATTTGACTGAATATTAACAATGTATTTATCGCTAGAAGAGTTCAAAATTGTAAAAATTTTCAAAATGCAATGTTTTGATTTTTAAATTCAATGTTAATGCGATTGGATTTTGAGTGAAGAAAAAAACATAAAATTTGAATATCTTAAATGAAGAAAAATACAAGTAATAGACTCACTTGAATAAAATTCAATTTAGTGGATGACTATAATGTATACCGATTGCACGCTTCAATGTTAGGTCAGGCATAAATATCTAGAGGGGTATGGGGAAACCTCTTATTTGAGCACATTGCTTTCACTTTTTCTTAAGTGATATGTTTGTACCCAAAAAGTCGATAAATCAATTCAAATTGCATTGTAGCAAAGCAAACAATTAAAAAAATTACAAAATTTCAAATTCAATTGATTATTAATAATGCATTTATCCCTATAAGACTTTAAAATTGTAAAAATGCAATGCTTTTATTTTTAAATTCATTGTTAATGTCATTGCATTTTGAGTGGAGAGAAAAACCTATTATTTGAATATGTTAATTGAAGAAAAATACAAGTAATGGACTCACTTAAATAGAATACACTATAGTGGATGAATATCCTAAATACCAATCGCACGCTTCAATGTTGGGTCAAGCATAATTCTCTTGAGGGGAGTGGGGAAGCTTCTTATTAGAGTCCATTGCCTTCGCTTTTCATTAAGTGATATGTTTGTACCCAAAAAGTAGATAAATCTTTTCAAATTGCATTATAGAAAAGAAGACAATTAAAAAAATTATAAAATATAAATTCAGCTGATTAGTGACAATGCATTTATCCCTAGAAGTCATTAAAATTGTAAAAATGCAATGTCTTCATTTTTAAATTCAATGTTAATGCCATTGCATTTTGAGCGGAGAGAAAAACATAATATTTGAATATGTTAATTGAAGAAAAATACAAGTAATGGACTCACTTGAATAGAATACACTTTAGTGGATGAATATTTTAAAAACCAATCTCACCCTTCAATGTTGGGTCAAGCATAAACCTCTTGAGGGGAGTGGGGAAGCTTCTTATTAGAGTGCATTGTATTCGCTTTTTCTTAAATGATATATTTGTACCCAAAAATTAGATAAATCATTTCAAATAAAATTGTAGCAAACGAGACAATGAAAAAAATTACAAAATTTAAATTCAACTGATTATTGATGATGCATTTATCCCTAGAAGACTTTAATATTGTAAAAATGCAATGTTTTGATTTTTAAATTCAAAGTTCATGCCATTGTAGTTTGAGTGGAGGGAGAAATATAATATTTGGATATGTTAATTGAGGAAAAACACAACTAACGGACTCACTTGAATAGAATCGACTTTAGTGGATGAATATTGTAAATACCAATCTCACGCTTCAATGTTGGGTCAAGCATAAATCTATAAAAGGGAGTGGGGAAGCTTCTTATTAGAGTCCATTGCATTTGCTTTTTCTTCAGGGATATGTTTGTATCGAAAATGTAGATAAATCATTTGAAATAGTATTATAGCAAAGAAGACAATTAAAAGATTACAAAATTTAAATTCAATTGATTATTGACAATGCATTTATCCCTAGAAGACTTTAAAATTGTAAAAATGCAATGTTTTGATTTTTAAATTCACTGTTAATTCCATTGAATTTTAAGAGGAGAGAAAAACCTAGTAATTGAATATGTTAATTGAAGAAAGATACAAGTAATGGACTCACTTGAATAGAATAGACTTTAGTGGATGAATATTATAGATACCATTCTGATGATTCAATGTTAGGTGAAGGATAAATCTTTAGAGGGGAGTAGGGAAGCTTCTTATTAGAGTGCATTGCATTCGCTTTTTCTTTAGTGATATGTTTGTACCGAAAAAGTAGATAAATCATTTCAAATAGCATTGTAACAAAGAAGACAATTAAAAAATTAAAAATTTAAATTCAATTGATTATTGACAATGCATTTATCCCTAGAAGACTTTAAAATTGTAAAAATGCAATGTTTTGATTTTTAAATTCAATGTTAATTCCACTGAATTTTGAGAGGAGAGAAAAACCTATTAATTGAATATGTTAATTGAAGAAAGATATAAGCAATGGACTCACTTGAATAGAATTGACTTTAGTGGATGAAAATTATAAATACCATTCTCACGATTTAATGTTGGGTCAAGCATAAATCTCTAGAGGGGAGTAGGGAAGCTTCTTATTAGAGTGTATTGCATTTGCTTTTTCTTCAGTGATATGTTTGTATCGAAAATGTAGATAAATCATTTCAAATAGCATTGTAACAAATAAGACAATTAAAAAATTAAAAATTTCAATTCAATTGATTATTGACAATGCATTTATCCCTATAAGACTTTAAAATTGTAAAAATTCAATGTTTTGATTTTTAAATTCAATGTTAATGCCATTGCATTTTAAGTGGAGAGAGAAACATAATATTTGAATATGTTAATTAAAGAAAAATACAAGTAATTGACTCACTTGAATAGAATACACTTTAGTGGATGAATATTAAAAGTACCAATCTCATGCTTCATTGCTGGGTCGACATAAATCTCTAAAGGGAAGTGGGGAAGCTTCTTATTAGGGTCCATTGCATTCGCATTTTCTTAAGTGATATGCTTGTACCCAAAAATTAGATAAATCATTTCAAATTAAATTGTAGCAAATGAGACAATTAAAAAAATTACAAAATTTAAATTGAACTGATTATTAACAATGCATTTATCCCTAGAAGACTTTAAAATTGTAAAAATGCAATGGTTTGATTTTTAAATTCAATGTTAATGCCATTGCATTTTGAGTGGAGAGAAAAACCTAATATTTGAATATGTTAATAGATGAAAAATACAAGTAATGGACTCACTTGAATAGAATACATTTTAGTGGATGAATATTACAAAGACCAATCTCACACTTCAATGTTGGGTCAAGCATAAATCTCTAGAAGGGAGTGGGGAAGCTTTTTACTTTGCATTCCCTCTTTCTTTAGTGATATGTTTATACCCAAAAGGTAGCTAAATCATTTCAAATAGCATTGTAGCAAAGGAGACAATTAAAAAAAGTACAAAATTTAAATTCAACTGATTATTGACAATGCATTTATCCCTAGACGACTTTAAAATTGTAAAAATGTAATGTTTTGATTTTTAAATTCAATGTTAATGCCACTGAATTTTGAGAGGAGAGAAAAACCTAATGATTGAATATGTTAATTGAAGAAAGATACAAGTAATGGGCTCACTTGAATAGAATAGACTTTAGTGGTTGAATATTATAAATACCAATCTCATGTTTTAATGTTGGGTCAAGCATAAATCTTTAGAGGGGAGTAGGAGAGTTTCTTATTAGAGTCCATTGCATTCGCTTTTTCTTAAGTGATATGTTTGTGCCTAAAATGTACATAAATTATTTCAAATTGCATTGTAGCTAAGAAGAGAATTAAAAAAATTACAAACTTTAAATTTAACTGATTATTGACAATGCATTTATCCCCAAAAGACTTTAAAACTCTAAAAATTGTAAAAATGCAATGTTTTGTTTTTTAAATTGTGAAAATGCAATAGTTTGTTTGTTAAATTCAAAAAGTAGATAAATCATTCCAAATTACATTGTAGCAAAGTAGACAATTAAAAATATTACAAAATTTCAATTTAATAGATTATTGACAATGCATTTATCCCTATAAGACATTAAAAGTGTAAAAATTGTAAGAATGCAATGTTTCGTATTTTAAATTCAATGTTAATGCCATTGTATTTTGAGTGGAAAGAAATCATTTCAAATAGCATTGTAAAAAGTGAGACAATTAAAAAAATTACAAAATTTACATTGAACTGATTATGGACTATGCATTTTTCCCTACGAGACTTTAAAATGGTAAAAATGAAATTTTTTGATTTTTAATTTCAATGTTAATGCAATTGCATTTTAAGTGGCAAGGAAAACATAATATTTGAATATATTAATTGAAGAAAAATACAAGTAATGGACTCACTTGAATAGAAAACACTTTTGTGGATGAATATTACAAGTACCAATCTCACGCTTCAATGTTGGGTCAAGCATAAATCTGTAAAGGGTAGTGTGGAAGCTTCATATTAGAGTCCATTGCATTTACTTTTTCTTCTGTAATATGTTTGTACCCAAAAAGAAGATAAATCATTTCAAATTGCATTGGAGCAATGGAGACAATTAAAAGAATTACAAAATTCAAATTCAACTGATTATTGACAATGCATTTATCCCTAAAAGACTTTAAAATTATAAAAATTGTAGAAATGCAATGTTTCGATTTTTGAATTCAATGTTAATGCCATTGCATTTTGGGTGGAGAGATAAACATAATATTTGAATATGTTAATTGAAGAAAAATACAAGTAATGGACTCAATTGAATAGAATACACTTTAGTGGATGAATATTTTAAATACCAATCTCACCCTTAAATGTTGGGTGAAGCATAAACCTCTAGAGGGGAGTGGGGTAGTTTCTTATTAGAGTGCATTGCATTTGCTTTTCTTTAAGTTATATGTTTGTACCCAAAAAGTAGATAAATTATTTGAAACTGCATTGTAGCAAAGAAGACAATTAAAAAAATTACAAAATTTCAATTAAACTGATTATTGACAATGCATTTATCCTTAAAAGACTTTAAAATTGTAAAAATTGTAAATATGTCATGTTTTGTTTTTTAAATTCAATGTTAATGCCATTGCATTTTGAGTGGAAAGAAAAACAGAATATTTGAATAAGTTAATTAAAGAAAAATACAGGTAATAGACTCACTTGTATACAATACACTTTAGAAGATGAATATTATAAATAGCAATCCCACGCTTCAATTTTGGGTCAAGCATAAATCTCTAGTAGCGAGTGGGGAAGCTTCTTATTAGAGTCCATTGCATTGGCTTTTTCTTAAGTAATATTTTTGTACCCAAAAAGTAGGTAAATCATTTCAAATTGCATTGTAGCAATGGAGACAATTAAAAAAATTACAAAATTTAAATTCAACTGATTATTAACAATGCATTTATCCTTAGAAGACTTTAAAATTATCAAAATTGTAGAAATGCAATGTTTTGATTTTTAAATTCAATGTTAATGCCATTGCATTTTGGGTGGAGAGATAAACATAATATTTAAATATATTAATTGAAGAGAAATACAAGTAATGGACTCACTTAAATAGAATACACTTTAGTGTATGAATATTTTAAATACCAATCTCACCCTTCAATGTTGGGTCAAGCATAAACCATTAAAGGGGAAAGCGGTAGCTTTTTATTAGAGTGCATTGCATTCGATTTTTCTTAAGTTATATGTTTCTACCCAAAAAGTAGATAAATCATTTCAAATTTCATTGTAGCAAAGAAGACAATTAAAAGAATTACAAAATTTAAATTAAACTGATTATGGGCAATGCATTTATGCCTAGAAGACTTTAAAATTGTAAAAATTGTAAAAATGCAATATTTTGATTTTTAAATTTATTGTTAATGCCATTGCATTTTGAGTGGAGAGAAACACATAATAATTGAATATGTTAATTGAAGAAAAAAACAAGTAATGAACTCACTTGAATAGAATACATCTTAGTGGATGAATATTATAAATACCAATCTCATGCTTTAATGTAGGGTCAAGTATAAACAACTAGAGGGGAGCGAGGAAGGTTCTTATTAGAGTCCATTGCATTCGCTTTTTCTTAAGTGATATGTTTGTAGCCAAAAGGTAGATAAATCATTTCACATTGCATTGTAACAAAGCAGACAACTAAAAAAATTACAAAATTTAAATTCAACAAATTATTGAGAATGCATTTATCCCTAGAAAACATTAAAATTGTAAAAATTGTAAAAATCCAATGCTTTGATTTTTAAATTTAATGTTAATGCCATTGCATTTTGAGTGGAGAGAAATATATAATATTTGAATATGTTAATTAAAGAAAAATACAAGTAATGGACTAACTAGAATAGAATAGGCTTTAGTGGATCCATACTATAAATATCAATCTCACGCTTCAATGTTGGGTCAAGCATAACTTTATAGAGGGGAGTGGGGAAGCTTCGTATTAGAGTCCATTGCATTCGTTTTTTCATAAGTGATATGTTTGTAGCCAAAAATTAGATAAATCATTTCAAATTGCATAGTCGCAAAAGCAACCAATTAAAAAAATTACAAAATTTAAATTCAACTGTTTATTGACAATGCATTTATCCTTAGAAGACTTTAGAATTGTAAAAATGCAATGTTTTGATTTTTACATTCAATGTTAATGCCATTGCATTTTGAGTGAGGAGAAAAACATAATTTTTGAATATGTTAATTGAAGAAAAATACAAGTAATGGACTCACTTGAATAGAATACACTTTAGTGGATGAATATTATGAATAGCAATCTCATGTTTCAATGTTGGGTTAAGCATAAACCTCTAGAGGGGAGTAGGGAAGCTTCTTATAAGAGTCCATTGCATTCGCTCTTTATTAAGTGATATGTTGTACCTAAATAGTTGATAAATCATTTCAAATTATATGTCTAGAGGGGAGTGGGGAAGCTTCTTATTAAAGTCCATTGCATTTGCTTTTTCTCAAGTGATATGTTTGTACCGAAATGGTAGATAAATCATTTTAAATTACGTTCAAGCAAAGGAGACAATTAAAAAGTTATAAAATTTAAATTCAATAGATTATTGACAATGCAATTATCCCAATGAGACTTTAGAGT
Source organism: Bruguiera sexangula (assembly GCA_020141445.1). Classification (NCBI taxonomy): domain Eukaryota; kingdom Viridiplantae; phylum Streptophyta; class Magnoliopsida; order Malpighiales; family Rhizophoraceae; genus Bruguiera; species Bruguiera sexangula. Next base: position 15,611 of record JAHLGP010015846.1, on the reverse strand, counting down.
TTCACAAAATGTAAAAATGCAATCTTCTGATTTTTACATTTATTATTAATCCCAATCCATTTTGAATGGTGGGAAGAATATAATATTTGAATATGTTAATTGAAGAAAAAAAACAAGTAATAGACTCACTTGAATAGAATACACTTTAGTGGATGAATATTATAAATAGCAATCTCATTCTTCAATTTTATGTCAAGAATAAATCTTTAGAGGGGAGTGGGCAAGATTTTTATGAGAGTCCATTGAATTTACTTTTTCTTAAGTTATATATTTTTAACCAAAAAGTTGATAAATAATTTCAAATTGCACTGTAGCAAAGGAGATAATTAAAAAAATTATAAAATTTAAATTCAATAGATTATTGACGATGCATTTGTCCCTATAAGACTTTAAAGTTTCACAAATTGTAAAAATGCAATGTTTGAATTTTTACATTTATTGTTCATCCCATTCCATTTTGAGTGATAGGAAGAATATAATATTTGAATATGTTAATTAAAGAAAAATACAAGTAATAGACTCACTTGAATAGAATACACTTTAGAGGATGAATATTATAAATAGCAATCCCATGCTTTAATTTTGTGCCAAACATAAATCTCTAGAGGGGAGAGGGGAAGATTCTTATTAGAGTCCATTGCATTTGCTTTTTCTTAAGTGATATGTTTGTACCCAAATGGTAGATAAATCATTTTAAATTGCATTGTAGCAAAAGAGACAATTAAAAACATAATATTTGAATATGTTGATTGAAGAGAAATACAAGTAATGGACTCACTTGAATAGAATACACTTTAGCGGATGAATATTATAAATAGCAATCTCACGTTTCAATGTTGGGTCGAGCATAAACCTCTAGAGGGGAGTGGGGAAGCTTCTTATTATAGTCCATTACATTTGCTTTTTCTAAAGTGATATGTTTGTACCTAAAATGTATGTAAATCATTTCGAAGTGTATTATAGCAAAGGGGACAATTAAAAAAATTATAAAATTTAAATTCAACAGATTATTGATAATGCATTTATCTCAATAAGACTTTAAAGTTTCACCAAATTTAAAAATGCAATGTTTTGATTTTTCCAATTAATGTTAATCCCATTCCATTTTGAGTGGTGGGAAGAACACAATATATGAATATGTTAATTGAAGAAAAATACAAGTAATGGACTCACTTGAACATAATACACATTAGTGGATGAATATTATCAATAGCAATCCCGCGCTTCAAATTTTTTGTCAAGCATAAATCTCTAGAGGGGAGTGGGGAAGCTTTTTGCATTTGCTTTTTCTTAAGTAATATGTTTTTAACCAAGAAGTAGATAAATAATTTCAAATTGCATTGCAGCAACGAAGATAATTAAAAAAATTATAAAATTTAAATTCAACAAACTATTGACAATGCATTTATCCCTATAAGACTTTAAAATTTCACAAATTGTAAAAATGCAATATTTCAATTTTTACATTTATTGTTAATCCCATTCCATTTTGACTAGTGAGAAGAATATAATATTTGAATAGGTTAATTGAAGAAAAATACAACTAATGTACTCACTTGAATAGAATACACTTTTGTCGATAAATATTATAAATAGCAATCCCACGCTTCAATTTTGGGTCAACCATAAATCATAAGAGGGTAGTGGGGAAGCTTTTTATTAGAGTCCTTTGCATTTGCTTTTTCTTAAGTAATATGTTTTAACCAAAAAGTAGATAAATAATTTCAAATTGCATTGTAGCAAAGTAGACAATTAAAAAACTTACAAAACTTAAATTCAACAGATTATTAACATTGCATTTATCCCTATAAGACTTTAAAGTTTCATAAATTGTAAAAATGCAATGTTTTGATTTTTACATTTATTGTTAATCCCATTCCATTTTGAGTGGAGAGAAAAATATAATATTTGAATATGTTAATTAAAGAAAAATATGAGTAATGGACTCACTTGAATAGAATACACTTTAGTGGATGAATATTATAAATAGCAAACCAACACTTCAATTTTGGGTCAAGCATAAATCTCTAGAGGCAAGAGGGGAAGCTTCTTATTAGAGTCCATTGCATTTCCTTTTTCTTAAGCAATATGTTTTTTCTCGAAAAGCAGATAAATCATTTCAAATTGCATTGTAGCAAAAGAGACAATTAAAAAAATTACAAAATTTAAATTCAACTGATTTTTGACAATGCATTTATCCTTAGAATACTTTAAAATTGTACAAATGCAATGTTTTGATTTTTAAATTCAATGTTAATGTCATTGCATTTGGAGTGGTGAGAAGAACATAATATTTGAATATGTTAATTAAAGAAAAACACAAGTAATGGACTCACTTGAATATAATACACTTTAGTGGATCAATATCATAAATAACAATCACACGCTTCAATTTTGGGTCAAGTCTAAATCTCTAGAGGGGAGCGAAGAAGCTTCTTATTAGAGTCCATTGCATTCGCTTTTTCTTAAGTGATATGTTTGTACCCAAAAGGTAGATAAATCATTTCAAATTGCTTTGTAGCAAAAGGGACAATTAAAAATATTATAAAATTTAAATTCAACAGATTGTTGACAATGCATTTATCCCTATAAGACTTCAAAATTGTAAAAATGCAATGTTTTGGTTTTTAAATACAATGTTCACTCCATTCCATTTTGATTGGAGAGAAAAACATAATATTTGAATATGTTAATTGAAGAAAAATACAGGTAATGGACTCACTTCAAGGTTAGCTTATGCATAAATCTTTAGAGGGGAGTGGGTAAGCTTCTTATTAGATTCCATTGCATTCGCTTTTTCATAAGTGATATGTTTGTACTCAAAAAGTAGATAAATAATTTCAAATTGCATTATGGCAAATGAGACAATTAAAAAAATTATAAAGTTTAAATTGAACAGATTATTAACAATGCATTTATCCCTCTAAGACTTTAAAGTTTCACAAATTGTAAAAATGCGATGTTTTGATTGTTACATTTATTGTTAATCCCATTCCATTTGGAGTGGTGAGAAGAACATAATATTTGAATATGTTAATTGAAGAAAAATAGAAGTAATGGACTCACTTGAATATAATACACTTTAGTGGATCAATATCATAAATAACAATCACACGCTTCAATTTTGGGTCAAGTCTAAATCTCTAAAGGGGAGTGGGGAAGCTTCCTATTATAGTCCATTGCGTTTGCTTTTTTTTGAGGGATATGTTTGTACCAAAAAAGTAGATAAATCATTTCAAATTGCATTGTAGGAAAAGAGATAATTAAAAAAATTATAAAATTTAAATTCAATATATTATTGACAATGCATTTATCCCTATAAGACTTTAAAGTTTGACAAATTGTAAAAATGCAATATTTTGATTTTTACATTTATTGTTAATGCCATCCCATTTGGAGTGGTGAGAAGAACATAATATTTCAATATGTTAATTGAAGAAAAATACAAGTAATGGACTCACTTGAATAGAATACACTTTAGTGGATGAATATTATAAATAGCAATCCCACGCTTCAATTTTGGGTCAACCATAAATCTCTAGAGGGGAGTGGGGAAGCTTCTTATTAGAGTCCATTGCATTGGCTTTTTCTTAAGTGATTGTTTGTACCAAAAAAGTAGTTTAATCATTTCAAATTGCATTGTAGTAAAGGAGACAATTAAAAAAATTATAAAATTTAAATTCAATAGGTTATTAACAATGTATTTATCCCTATAAGTCTTTAAAGTTTCACAAATTGTAAAATTGCAATGTTTTAATTTTTACATTTATTGTTAATCCCATTCCATTTTGAGTGGTGAGAAAAACATAATATTTGAATATGTTAATTGTAGAAAAATACAAGTAATGGACTAACTTGAACTAAATACACATTAGTGGATGAATATTATAAATCATAATCCTACCCGTCAATTTTGGGTCAAGGATAAATCTCTAGATGGGAGTGGGGAAACTTCTTGTTAAAGTCCATTGCATTTGCTTTTTCTTAAGTAATATGTTTGTATCCAAAAGGTAGATAAATCATTTCAAATTGTATTGTAGCAAAGTAGATAATTAAAAAACATATTATTTGAATATGTTAATTGAAGTAAAATACAAGCAATGGTCTCACTTGAATAGAATACACTTTAGTGGATGAATATTATATATACCAATCTCACACTTCAATGTTGGGTAAAGAATAAATCTTTAGAGGGGAGTGGAGAAGTTTCTTATTAAAGTCCATTGCATTAGCTTTTTCCAAATTGACAATGCATTCATCCCCATAAGACTTTAAAATTTCACAAATTGTAAAAATGCAATGTTTTAATTTTTACATTTTTTGTTAATCCCATTCCATTTTGATTGGTGAGAAAAACATAATATTTGAATCTATTAATTGAAGAAAAATACAAGTAATGGACTCACGTGAATATAATACACTTTAGTGGATGAATATTATAAATAGCAATCCCACGCTTCAATTTTGTGTCAAGCATAAATCTCAAGAGGCGAGTGGGGAAACTTCTTATTGGAGTCCGTTGCATTTGCTTTTTCTTAAAAAATATGTTTGTACCCAAAAACTAGATAAGTCATTTCAAATTGCATTGTAGTAAAGAAGACAATTAAAAAAATTACAAAATTTAAATTCAACCGATTATTGACAATAAAAGACTTTATTATTGTAAAAATGCAATGTTTTCATTTTTAAATTCAAAGTTTATGCCAGTACATTTTGAGTGGAGAGAAAAACCTAATATTTGAATATGTTAATTGAAGAAAAATACGACTAATGGACTCACTTGAATAGAATTCACTTTAGTAGATGAATATTATATATACCAATCTCACGCTTCAATGTTGGCTCAAGCATAAATCTCTAGAGGGGAGTGGAGAAGCTTCTTATTAAAGTCCATAGCATTAACTTTTTCCAAAATGATTTGTTTAAACCCAAAAAGTTGATGAATCATTTCAAATTGCATTGCAGCAATGGAGACAATTAAAATAATTATAAAATTTAAATTCAACAGATTATTGACAATGCATTCATCCCCATAGGACTTTAAAATTTCACAAATTGTAAAAAAGCAATGTTTTGATTTTTACATTTATTGTTAATGCCATTCCATTTTGAGTGGCGAGAAAAACATAATATTTGAATCTATTAATTGAAGAAAAATACAAGTAATGGACTCACTTGAATATAATACACTTTAGTGGATGAATATTATAAATAGCAATCCCACGCTTCAATTTTGTATCAAGCAAAAATCTCTAGAGGGGAGTGGGGAAGCTTCTTATTAGAGTCTATTTGCTTTTTCTTAAGTAATATGTTTGTACCCAAAAAGTAGATAAATCATTTCATCTTGCACTGTAGCAAAGGAGACAATTAAAAAAAATTACAAAATTTTAATTCAAGATATTATTGACAATGCATTTATCCCTATAAGACTTTCAAATTTCACAAATTGTAAAAATGCAATGTTTGGATTTTTGCATTTATTGTTAACCCCATTCCATTTTGAGTGGTGAGAAAAACATAATATTTGAATATGTTAATTGAAGAAAAAAACAAGTAATGGACTCAATTGTAGAAAATACACTTTAATGGATGAATATTGTAAATAACAATCTCAAACATCAATATTGGGTCAAGCATAAATCTCTAAAGGTGAATGGGAAAACTTCTTATTAGAGTCTATTGGATTTGATTTTTCTTAAGTAATATGTTTGCACCCAAAAATTAGATAAATCATTTCAAATTGCATTGTGGCCAAGGAAACAATTAGAAAAATTACAAAATTTAAATTCAATTGATTATTGACAATGCATTTATCCCTAGAAGACTTTAAAATTCTAAAAATTGTAAAAATGAAATGTTTTGATTTTTAAATTTATTGTTAATGTCATTGCATTTTGAGTGGTGAGAAAAACGTAATATTTGAATATGTTAATTGAAGAGAAAAACAACTAATAGACTCAATTGTATAAAATACAATTTAGTGGATGAATATTGTAAACAACAATCCCAAGCATCAAGATTGGGTCAAACATAAATCTCTAGGGATTAGTGGGAGAACTTCTTATTAAAGTCCATTGCATTTGCCCTTTGTTAAGTAATATGTTTGAAGACTCGAATTGTAGAATTCATTACAAATTGCATTGTGGTAAAAGAGACAATTAAAAAATTTACAAAATTTAAATTCAACTGATTATTGACAATACATTTATCCCTAAAAGACGTTAAAATTCTAAAAATGTAATGTTTTGATTTTTAAATTTATTGTTCATTCCATTGCATTTTGAGTGGTGAGAAAAACATAATATGTGAATATGTTAATTGAAGAAAAATACAAGCAACAGACTCAATTGAATAAAATACACTTTTGTGGATGAATATTATAAATAGTAATCCTAAGCTTTAATGTTAGGTCAAGCCTAAATCTTTGGAAGGGAGTGGGGAAACTTCTTCTTAGAGTCCATCGCATTTGCCTTTTCTTAAATAATATGCTTGCAAACTGAAATTATAGAAATCATTACAAATACCATTGTGGGAATGAAGACAATTAAAAAATTAACAAAATTTAAATTTAACTAATTATTAACAATGCATTTAACCCTATAAGACTTTTAAATTGTAAAAATTGTAAAAATGCAAAGTTTTAAGTGGTGAGAAAAGTATAATATTTGAATATGTTAATTGAAGAAAAATACAATTCATGAACTCACTTGAATAAAATACACTTTAGTAGATGAATATTATAAATAGCGATCCCAAGTTTCAATGTTGGGTCAACCATAAATGTCTAGAGGTGAGTGGGGAAACTTCTTATTAGAGTCTGTTGCATTTGTTGTTTCTTAAGTAATATGTTTGTACCAAAAATTAGATAAATCATTTCAAATGCATTGTCGCAAAGGAGACAATTAAAAGAATTACAAAATTTAAATTCAATTGATTATTGGCAATGCATTTATCCCGACAAGACTTTAAATTTGTAAAAATTGTAAAAATGCAATTTTTTGATTTTTAAATTTATTGTTAATGCCATTGCATTTTGAGTGGTGAGAAAAACAAAATATTTAAACATGTTAATTGAAGAAAAATACAAGTAATGGACTCATTTGTATAAAATACACCTTAGTGGATGAATATTATAAATAATAATCCCAAGCTTCAATGTTGGGTCAAGCATAAATCTCTAGAGGAGTGTGGGGAAGCTTACTGTTAAAGTCCATTGCATTTGCTTTTTTTTAAGTAATATGTTGGTACTCTAAATTTAGAAAAATCATTTCAAATTGCATTGTGGCAAATAAGACAATTCATAAAATTATAAAATTTAAATTCAACTGATTATTAACAATGCATTTATCTCTAAAAGACTTTAAAATTTCAAAAATTGAAAAATGCAGTGTTTTAATGTTTAAATTTTTTGTTAATTCCATTACATTTTGAGTGGTGAGAAAAACATAATAATTGAATATTTTAATTAAAGAAAAATACAATTCATGAACTCACTTGATGAAAATACACTTTAGCGAATGAATATTATAAAGAGCAATCCCAAACTTCAATGTTGGGTCAAGCATAAATCTTTAGAGGGGAGTGGAGAAGCATGTTGTTAGAGTACATTGCATTTGTTTTTTCTTAAGTAATATGTTTGAACTCTAAAATTAGAAAACTCATTTCAAATTACATTGTGGCAAATAAGACAATTCATAAAATTACAAAATTTAAATTCAATTGATTATTGACAATGCATTTATCCCTAAAAGACTTTAAAATTCCAAAAATTGTAAAAATGCAATGTTTTGATTTGAAATTTATTGTTAATGCCATTGTATTTTTGAGTTGTGAGAAAAGCAAAATATTTAAATATCTTAATTGAAGAAAAATACAAATAATGGACTCACTTGTATAAAATAGACCTTAGTGGATAAATATTATAAATAGCAATCCCAAGTTTCAATGTTGGGTCAAGCATAAATGTCTTGAGGGGATTGGGGAAACTTCTAACTAGAGTTCGCTGCATTTATTTTTTCTTAAGTAATATGTTTGCACCCAAAAATTAGAAAACTCATTTCAAATTGCATTGTGGCAAATAAGACAATTCATAAAATTACAAAATTTAAATTCAATTGATTATTGACAATGTATTTAACCCTAGAAGACTTTAAAATTCTAAAAATTGTAAAAATGCAAAGTTTTGATTTTTAAATTTATTGTTAATTCCATTGCATTTTATATGGTGAGAAAAACATAATATTTGAATATGTTAATTGAAGAAAAATACAACTAATTGACTCACTTAAATAGAATACACTTTAGTAGATGAATATTATGAATACCAATCCAATGCTTCAATGTTGGGTCAAGCATAAAGGTGTAGAAGGGAGTGGGGAAACTTCTTATTAGAGTCCATTGCTTTTGCTTTTTCTCAAGTTACATGTTTGTACCCAAAAACTAGATAAATCATTCCAAATTGCATTGTGGCCAAGTAAATAATTAAAAAAGTACAAAATTTAAATTCAATTGATTATTGACAATGCACTCATCCCTAGAAGACTTTAAAATTGTAAAAATTGTAAAAATGCAATGTTTTTATTTTAAAATTTATTGTCAATGCCATTACATTTTGAGTGGTGAGAAAAACAAAATATTTAAATATGTTAGTTGAAGAAAAAAACAAGTGATGGACTCACTTGTATAAAATACACCTTAATGGATGAATATTATAAATAGCAATCCCACATATCAATGTTGCGTCAAGCATAAATGTCTAGAGGGGAGTGGAGAATCTTCTTATTAGAGTCCATTGCATTTGATTTTTCTTAAGTTATATGTTTGTACCCTAAAATTAGAAAAATCATTTCAACTGATTATTGACAATGCATTTATTGCTAGAAGACTTTAAAATTTCAAAAATTCAAAAAACACAGTGTTTTTATGTTTAAATTTTTTGTTAATCCCATTGCAATTTGAGTGGTAAGGAAAACATAATATTTGAAGATATTAATTGAAGAAAAATAGAATTCATGAACTCACTTGAATAAAATACACTTTAGCAGATGAATATTATAAATAACAATCCTAAGCTTCACTGTTGGGTCAAGAATAAATCTCTAAAGGAGAGTGGAGAAGCTTATTGTTAGAGTCTAGTGCATTTGCTTTTTTTTTAAGTAATATGTTTGTACGCTAAAATTAGAAAAATCATTTCAAATGGCATTGTGGCAAATAAGACAATTAAAAAAATTACAAAATTTAAATTCAACTGATTATTAACAATACATTTATCCCTAAAAGACTTTAAAATTGCAATAATTGTAAAAATGCAGTGTTTTGATTTTTAAATTTATTATCAATGCCATTGCATTTTGAGTGGTGAGAAAAACATCATATTTGAATATGTTAATTGAACAAAAATGCAAGTAATGGACTTACTTGAATAAAATGCACTTTAGTGGATGAATATTATAGATAGTAATCTCAAATTTCAATGTTGGCCTAGCATAAATCTTTAGAGGGGAGTGAGGAAACTTTTTCTTAGAATCTATCGCATTTGCTTTTTCTTAAGTAATATGTTTCCAAACTGAAATTATAGAAATCATTACAACTTCCATTGTGGCAAAAGACACAATTAAAAAATTTACAAAATTCAAATTCAACTGATTATTGACAATGCATTTATCTCTAGAAGATTTTTAAATTGCAAAAATTGAAAAAACACAATGTTTTAATGTTTAAATTTTTTGTTAATCTCATTGCATTTTGAGTGGTGAGAAAAACATAATATTTGAATATGTCAATTGAAGAAAAATACAATTCATGAACTCACTTGAATAAAATACACTTTAGTAGATGAATATTATAAATAGCAATCCCAAACTTCAATGTTGGGTCAAGCATAAATCTTTAGAGGAGAGTGGGGAAGCATGTTATTAGAGTACATTGCATTTGCTTTTTCTTAAGTAATATGTTTGAACTCTAAAATTAGAAAACTCATTTCAAATTGCATTGTGACAAATAAGACAATTCATAAAATTACAAAATTTAAATTCAATTAATTATTGACAATGCATTTATCCCAAGAAGACTTTAAAATTCTAAAAATTGTAAAAATGCAATGTTTTGATTTTAAATTTATTGTTAATACCTTTGCATTTTGAGTTATGAGAAAAACAAAATATTTAAATACCTTAATTGAAGAAAAATACAAGTAATGGACTCACTTGTATAAAATAGACCTTAGTGGATGAATATTATAAATAGCAATCCCAAGTTTCAATGTTGGGTCAAGCATAAATGTCTTGAGGGGATTGGGGAAACTTCTTACTAGAGTCCATTGCATTTACTTTTTTTTGAGTAATATGTTTGCACCCAAAAATTAGAAAACTCATTTCAAATTGCATTGTGGCAAATAAGACAATTCATAAAATTACAAAATTTAAATTCAATTGATTATTGACAATGCATTTATCCCTATAAGATTTTAAAATTCTAAAAATTGTAAAAATGCAATGTTTTGATTTTAAATTTATTGTTAATGCCATTTCATTTTGAGTTGTGAGAAAAACATAATATTTAAATGTCTTAATTGAAGAAAAATGCAAGTAATGGACTCACTTGAATAGAATACACTTTAGGGGATGAATATTATAAATACCAATCTCACACTTCAATGTTGGGTCAAGCATAAATCTCTAGAGGGGAGTGGGGAAGTTTCTTATTAGAGTCCATTGCATTTTCTTTTTCTTAAGTAATATGTTTATACCCAAAAAGTAGATAAATAATTTCAAATTGCATTGTAACAAAGGAGACAATTAAAAAAATTATAAAATTTAAATTCAACAGATTATTGACAATGCATTTATCCCTAGAAGACTTTAAAATTTCACAAATTGTAAAAATGCAATGTTTTGATTTTTACATTTATTGTTAATCCCATTCCATTTTGAGTGGTGAGAAGAACATAATATTTGAATATGTTAATTGAAGAAAAATACTAGTAATGGACTCACTTAAATAGAATACACTTTGGTGGATGAAGATTATAAATAGCAATCCCATGCTTCAATTTTGGGTCAAGCATAAATCTCTTGAGGGGAGTGGGGAAACTTCTAACTAAAGTCCATTGCATTTCCTTTTTCTTAAGTAATATGTTTGCACCCAAAAATTAGAAAACTCATTTTAAATTGCATTGTGGCAAATAAGACAATTCATAAAATTACAAAATTTAAATTCAATTGATTATTGACAATGCATTTATCCCTAAAAGACTTTAAAATTCTAAAAATTGTAAAAATGCAATGTTTTGATTTTAAATTTATTGTTAATGCCATTGCATTTGGAGTTGTGAGAAAAACATAATATTTAAATGTCTTAATTGAAGAAAAATACAAGTAATGGACTCACTTAAATAGAATACACTTTAGGGGATGAATATTATAAATACCAATCTCACACTTCAATGTTGGGTCAAGCATAAATCTCTAGAGGGAGTGGGGAAGCTTGTTGTTAGAGTACATTGCATTTGTTTTTACTTAAGTAATATTTTTGTACCATAAAATTAGAAAAATCATCTTAAATTGCATTGTGGCAAATGAGACAATTAAAAAAATTACAAAATTTAAATTCAACTGATTATTGATAATGTTTTTAACCCTCTAAGACTTTAAAATTCTAAAGATTGATAAAATGCAAAGTTTTGATTTTTAAATTTATTGTTAATTCCATTGCATTTTATATGGTGAGAAAAACATAATATTTGAATATGTTAATTGAAGAAAAATACAACTAATGGACTCACTTGACTATAATGCACTTTAGTGGATGAGTATTATAAATAGCAATCCTAAATTGCAATGTTGGGTCAAGCATAAATGTGTAGAGGGGAGTGGGGAAGCTTCTTATTAGAGTCCATTGCATTTGTTTTTTCTTAAGTTACATGTTTGTACCCAAAAACTAGATAAATCATTCCAAATTGCATTATGGCCAAGTAGATAATTAAAAAAGTACAAAATTTAAATTCAATTGATTATTGACAATGCACTCATCCTTAGAAGACTTTAAAATTGTAAAAATTGTAAAAATGCAATGTTTTGATTTTAAAATTTATTGTCAATGCCATTACACTAAAATTAGAAAAATCATTTCAAATGGCATTGTGGCAAATAAGACAATTAAAAAAATTGCAAAATTTAAATTCAATTGATTATTGGCAATGCATTTATCCTTAAAAGACTTTAAAATTGCAATAATTGTAAAAATGTAGTGTTTTGATTTTTAAATTTATTGTCAATGTCAATGCCATTGCATTTTGAGTGGTAAGAAAAATGTCATATTTGAATATGTTAATTAAAGAAAAATGCAAGTAATGGACTTACTTGAATAAAATGCACTTTAGTGGATGAATATTATAAATAGTAATCTCAAGTTTCAATGTTGGGCCTAGCATAAATCTTTAGAGGGGAGTGAGGAAACTTCTTCTTAGAGTCCATTGCATTTACTTTTTCTTAAGTAATATGTTTCCAAACTGAAATTATAGAAATCATTACAACTTCCATTGTGGTAAAAGACACAATTAAAAAATTTACAAAATTCAAATTTAACTGATTATTGACTGCATTTATCCCTATAAGATTTTCAAATTGAAAAACTTGAAACAATGCAATGTTTTGATTTTTAAATTTATTGTTAATGCCATTGCATTTTGAGTGGTGAGAGAAACACAAAACTTGAACATGTTAAGAGAAGAAAAATACAAGTAATAGACTCATTTGTATAAAATATACCTTAATGGATGAATATTATAAATAGCAATCCCAAGCTTCAATTTTGGGTCAAGCACATATCTTTTAAGGGGAGAGGGCAACTTCTTATTATAGTCCATTGTATTTGTGTTTTCTTAAGTAATATGTTTGCAGACTAAAATTATAGAAATCATTACAAATTGCTTTGGGGCAAACGAGACAATTAAAAAAATTACAAATTTTAAATTCAACTAATTATTCACAATACTTTCATCCACAGAAAACTTTAAAATTCTAAAAATTGTAAAGATGAAATGTTTTGATTTTTGATTTTACTATTAATACCATTGCATTTTGAGTGGTGAGAAAAATATAATATTTGAATATGTTAATTGAAAAAAAATACAAGTAATGAAATCACTTGAATAAAATACACTTTAGTGGATGGATATTACAAATATCAATCCCAAGCTTCATTGTTATGTCAAGCATAAATCTCTAAAGGGGAGGGGGCAAACTTCTTTTTAGAATCCATTACATGCGTTTTTTCTTAAGTGATATGTTTGTGGACAAAAATTATAGAAATCATTACAAATTGCCTTGGGAGAAAGGAGACAATTAAAAAAAAATAAAAAATTTAAATTCAATTGATAATTGACAATACATTTCTCCTTATAAGGTTTTAAAATTGTAAAAATTGTAAAAATGCAACATTTTGATTTTTAATTTTATTAGTAGAGAGAAAAACATAATATATGAATATGTTAATTGAAGAAAACTACAAGTAATGAACTCACTTGAATAAAATACACTTTAGTGGATGGATATTACAAATAGCAATCCCAAGCTTCAATGGTGGGTCAAGCACATATCTCTTAAGGGGAAAGGGCAACTTCTTATTATAGTCCATTGCATTTGTTTTTTCTTAAGTAATATGCTTGCAGATTAAAATTAGAGAAATCGTTACAAATTGCATTAGGGCAAATAAGACAATTAAAAAAATTACAAAATTTAAATTCAACTGATAATTTACAATGCATTTATCCTTAGAAGACTTTAAAATTCTAAAAATTGTAAAAATGCAACGTTTTGATTTTTAATTTTATTGTTAATGCCATTGCATTTTGATTGGTGAGAAAAATATAATATTTGAATATGTTCATTGAAGAAAAATACAAGTAATGAACTCACTCGAATAAAATGCACTTTAGTGGATGAAATATTACAAATAGCAATCCCAAGCTTCAATGTTAGGTCAAGCATAAATCTTTAGAGGGGAGCGGGCAAACTTCTTTTTACAATCCGTTGCATGCGCTTTTTCTTAAGTAATATATTTTCAGCCTAAATTATAGAAATCATTAAAAATTACATTGAGGTGTAGGAGACAATTAAAAAAATTACAAAATTTAAATTCAATTGATTATTCACAATGCTTTTATCCTTAGAAAAATTTAGAATTCTAAAAATTGTAAAAATGCAACGTTTTGATTTTTAATATTATTGTTAATGCCATTGCATTTTGAGTGGTGAGAAAAACATTATATTTGAATAAGTTATTGAAGGGAAATACAAGTAATGGACTCAATTTTAGAAAATACACTTTAGTGGAAGAATGTTATAAATAGCAATCCCAAGCTTCAATGTTTGGTCAAGCTTATATCTTTTAAGGGGAGGGGCAAACTTCTTATTATTGTCCATTGCATTTGTTTTTCCTTAAGTAATATGCTCGCAAATTGAAATTATATAACTCATTAAAAATTGCATTGGGGCAAAGGAGACAATGAAAAAACATTACAAAATTTAAATTCAACTAATAATTGACAATGCATTTATCCCTAAAAGACTTTAAAATTCTAAAAATTGTAAAAATACAATGTTTTGATTTTTACATTTTATGTTAATGCCATTGCATTTTGAGTGGTGAGAAAAACATAATATTTGAATATGTGAATTGAAAATAAATACGAGTAATGAACTCATTTGGATAAAATACACTTTAATGGATGAATATTATAAGTAGCAATCCTAAGTTTCAAGGTTAGGTCAAGCATAAATCTCTAAAGTGGAGTGGGCAAACTTCTTTTTGGAGTCCATTGCATGCGCTTTTCTTAAATAATATGTTTGCAGAATAAAATTATAGAAATCATTACAAATTGCTTTGGGGCAAACGAGACAATTAAAAAAATTACAAAATTTTAATTTAATTGATTATTCACAATGCTTTTATCCATAGACAACTTTTAAATTCTAAAAATTGTAAAAATGAAATGTTTTGATTTTGACATTTTATGTCAATACCATTGCATTTTGAGTAGTGGGAAAAACATAATATTTGAATATGTTAGGTGAAAAAAAAAAAAAGAGTAATAGACTCACTTGAATGAAATACACTTTAATGGATGAATATTATAAGTAGTAATCCTAAGCTTCAAGGTTGGGTCAAGCATAAATCTCTAAAGTGGAGTGGGCAAACTTCTTTTTGGAGTCCATTGCATGCGTTTTTCTTAAGTAATATGTTTGCAGACTAAAATTATAGAAATCATTATAAATTGCATTGGAACAAAAGAGACAATTAAAAAAACTACAAAATTTAAATTCGATTAATTATTCACAATGCTTTTATCCATAGAAAACTTTAAAATTCTAAAAATTATAAAAAAGCAATGTTTTGATTTTTCTATTTATTGTTCATACCATTGCATTTTGAGTGGTTAGAAAAACATAATATTTGAATATGCTAATTGAAGAGAAATACAAGAATTGAACTCACTTGAATAAAATACATTTTAGTGGATGGATATTACAAATAGCAATCCCAAGCTTGATTGTTGGGTCAAGTATAAATCTCTAGAGGGGAGGGGGCAAACTTCTTTTTAGAGTTCATTG
>JAHLGP010015843.1:3964-28424 GCA_020141445.1 Bruguiera sexangula | reverse complement strand
TAAACTCTGATTTAGCTTTCCTGGTTGTTCTTTGATTCATTGTGTGCGTTGGGTCCCTAAGCCACGTCTTTTTGGGATTTTCCCCATCAAAAATACCTTGTGTAATTTTAAAAAATATTTTATTAAACTCTTATTATTTTTTATGTATTATTATATAATGTTATGTTTATGAATATTGTAGATAACTAGCCTATACAAGTCTTTGTATCCAACATTATGCCTCACACCATAAAGAAAATAAGGGTAAATTTTATTAGAATTGGTCAAAAATATAATCATAATGACATTGCTTGAGCTTATTGCATGTTTGTTTTTTTTCCTGTAGGAGCTTGTCCCTCAACAATTTAAGTGGTTCCAGTCCTAGGTCCATATCAAAGCTAAACCAACTTAAACTTCTAAAATTGGAAGTGAACATGCTTACTGGGGAGGTGCCACAAGAGCTAGGAAAATTGGAGAACCTTCTCACTGAAAAGATGTCATGTAACATGCTCACAAGCAGACTTCCTATTGGAAGCACATTTTCAAGCTTGGATTACAGTGCTTTGCAAGGGAATTTGGGAATTTGCTCACTTCATTGAATGGACCATGTAAAATGAATGTTCCAAAGCCACTAGTTCTAGACCCATTTGCCTATGGGAGACAAATACTGGCTGTCCTAGCATTGATCTTCCCTCTGGCAGCATCGGCCGTCCTGATGGCCTTGGGTTTATCCTTCTTAATTTGATGATTTTTCTGTTGCCTCTTCTTTTATTTCTTCTCTTCGCCTTTCTCTACGATTTTTCGGTCCCTTTTTTTTTTTTCCTTGTCGATTCGTTTCTACCGTTATTACTGTTTACTGTGTTGTAATTGTTTTGGTAGTTTTGTGTAGATTAAGTTTTAATCACTCTAATTCCATAGTTCCTTCCTTTGTAGGCTTTATTATGCAAGGATTGGAATTGGAACTCCTTCCAATGACTACTATATACAGGTGGATATAGGAAGTGACATTATGTGGGTCAATTGCATCCGGTGCAAATAATGCCCTAGAACAAGCTCCCTTAGTGTAAGCCAAACTCTTTTTTTTTTTCGCACCCTTCTTTTGTTTTGATTTTCATTATCCATGTAGGATCAAAGCTTTTGTCTGAATAGTGGATTGTTTGTAACAGATAGATCGTACATTATATAATGTAAATAAGTCAAACTCTAGGAGTTTGGTTCCTTATGATGGTGAGTTTTGCTATGAGGTGAATAAAGGTTCATTATCAGGCTCCACAGCCAATAAATCATGCCTATATCTAGAGATATAGAGAGATGGGAGTTTAATTGCGGGTTATTTTGTGAAGGATGTTGTGCAATATGATAGAGTGTTAGGTGACCTCGAAACAACATCAACCAATGGAAGTATTATATTTGGGTAAGTTGGTTAATGCTCTTTAACACATGGCTTGTAAAATAGTGTATATCTTTTCAGAAATCTGAAAAAAAAAAAAAAAAAAGATTGTATGAAGCTTTTGTGGTAGCTGTTGTGTTCCAAAATTCTTGATTTTGGTTAATGGCGTTCTGGCCTCCTTTCAAGCTTCCTTTGGCTCATTTCACATGCAATATGCTTTGGAGAAAAGGTCTTGGTGCACTAGTTCCTGGTCCAGTTTTAATGAGGTTTTTTGGTAGAATGTCTACGTTTGATGATTTGAATTGCGTTGATCTTGTGAACTCATTTTCTTTACACATTTTGATGATGCAATATGCTGATATTGTAGACATGTTCCAACCAGTCTTGAAATAGTTAACTAGGATATGCAAATTATTGTCTTGTTTCTTTACCTATTCATTCATATTTTTGTATTTAGTTTTATTCATAAGGTGGTTTTCTTTTGGTTTTATCATAGTTGTGGTGCTAGACAATCTGGAAATCTAGGTACATCCAACGAAGAAACACTTGATGGGATACTTGGTCTTGGAAAATCAAACTCGTCAATGATTTCACAGTTGGCTTCAAATCGGAATGTGAAAAAGATATTTGCACACTGCTTAGATAGCACAAATGGAGGTGGTATCTTTGCTATTAGGCATGTTTTGCAACCAAAAGTTAACATGACTCTTTTGATATCAAATGAGTAAGTGATCTAATCATAGCATATTTTTCTCACCTATGGTTTGTTGGCAGTGCATTTTTTTTTTCCACTTTTTAGAAGTTGTTGCCTTTGCAATGGCTTCTTTTTTTCTTTCTTTTTTTATATCACGCTTGGTTATTTGTGCACAATTTTTATTTTTTCCTTCTATCTTGAATTTTGGAAAAAATTTGCTACATTAGTGGGAAAGGGATGAAATGGCTTGTCTAAAGCATGACATGGAAGTGTTCTTGATGAGAACCGTGAAGATGATGGGTGGAAGGTTTCAATAGATGCAAGAAGTCTATTGCACATTCCAGAAGACCCAATAATATAAGATAGAGTTTGTGGCATTCAAATTGACTTATCACTCCCAATTCCTTTCTTTGCTGGAGTGTGGTGTCCATATCCATCTTGAATACCCTAGGTTCATGTTCCTTCGAATATTGGGTCTAGGGTTTGTGTTATTAAACTCTGATTTAACTTTCCTGGTTGTTCTTTGATTCATTGTGTGTGTTGGGTCCCTAAATCACGTCTTTTTGGGATTTTCCGCATCAGTTCTCATATTACTGGATCAAATTTCCTAGAAACTTTGACTTGTGTCATTCTAGTTTATATTCAATTACATTCTTAACTGTTCAAGTGAACTAAGGCTCCTTATAGTTTGTTTGTTTATCATAGTTTGATTGTTTTAATAAAAGGAAAAATTGTGGCTACTCTCTAGGACAAACATTAGTTTTCTAATGCAAACCAGGAAGAGAAACTGATTGAAATTATATGGATGAGAATTTAGGTGACTAAGAAGTGGTAAAATGGGGGAATAGGGTGAAGGACGTGTACATCTTCCTGGACAGATCTTTGGAAGATCTTTGACATTAATTATGGTGCTGGAAATTTTAGAATTAGGAACACAACATTAATAATTCTCTGCACTTACTGTGTAAGAAAATCCTCGGAACTAATCCATGATTGATTAATGCCGCTGAATTTAATACGACATTTAATGACGTCTTGGCAGACCATTGGAACTGATTATGAATAAGGACCTTCCTTTTGGATTGTGAAAAGCTTAGTAATTGGAATTCTATCGGTAATTTATATGTTCAATATAGCCTTTAGAATCTTTTAGTGATTTTATTATTAGGGACAAAGAGCTAGTGAATGAATTTACCTCAAGTGATTTGTCTGTTTCTCTTAAAAGTTTTATTATTAGGAACAGGAGATAGTGAATGAATTGACCTCGAGTTATTTGTCTGCTTTCTTCTGCTTCTATTTCTTGGCTATTCCCCCTTTCTTGTTTCTCCCCCATTTCCTGCCCTGCCCAACTTTCTCTTTACTTTTCCACCTAGTTGTTTTTATTTATTTATTTATTTATTATATTGATTGTGCAGTCTTAATGGTCAACTTAAAAATTATGACAAATTTCCTATGAACCGTTCGACATTAGGACATAACAAATTGTTACACATGGGTTTCTTCTATCTATTGTCTGTGATTTTATTTTATTTGCTTACACTCTGTTTTTCCATTATGTATATAATGGTTATTCCTAATTTCCCATGCCAAAAAATTTGTCTTAATATTCCTAATTGGCAGAGGGTCGTTGTATGAACCTAAAGAAGATACTCTGACGCCTTCTCTATACATATCCTGGGATAAAGACCCTATAATTGCTCGTGTCCTTATGGGTACTCAAATTCTGACAATGAGAAAATGTGCTACTACCTTATCAGGGATTCACCATATGTCTGGGAACTCAATAAAAAATCTCAGACTAAAGTTATTATCATCATAGGTATGTAATATCTATTTAGTTGGTAACATTAGCTGGAAGTTAGTCATATATTTGTTTAGGGACCTCTTAAAGACTCAAAATTATGGTAGGCTAATTACTCGGTAGTTGTAGTTTATTGTAGTCACTATAATTAATGTGATAATTTTTTAATTTTTTCTGAATTAAAAATGATATCAAAAGATTTTTATGAAATTAAACTTATCTTCTGATTTGATAGTTGTGCAAGTTGCAGCTCTGATCTTGGATTACTTTCACTAGTTATTGTTGCATGGGGTTGTACAAGACAATTAAAAGAAGAAAGACTGTTAGACTCAAGGAAAAATATTTTAAAAGAAATGGTGGTTTGCTATTACAACGGCAATTGTTTTTAAGAGATAATAATGTTGAACAAACAAAACTATTTAGCTCCAAGGAGCTAGAGAACCAAAGATCATTACAACATGAGTCGAATCCTTGGGCAGGGAGGCTAAGGAACGGTCTATAAAGGAATGTTTGACTGATGGAAAGATTATGTTAATCAAGAAGTCCAAGATAGTCAATAAAGATGAAAGAAAACTCATACAATTTATCAACAAAGTTATAATTCTAACACAAATCAACCACAAAAACGTGGTTAAGTTACTTGGATGTTGTTTGGAGACATAAATACCTCTATTTGTTTACAAATTCAAGATTGGGAGGACTCTCAATTCACTTGTCCAAACAGAGTAGCCTCTGGTAAGAAGAAAATAGAGCCTCTAGCAAATAGATGGTACGAAGAAAAAAGAGCATGTAGCAAATAGATTTTAAGAGTAAGTACCAAAATAGATATTTTATCTGTTCGTCCACTCCTGTTCTTTTCATCCATCAAAAAAGGTTGTACAGAAAATTAAACTTCAATGAATAGATTATATTTTGTATTACATGGTTGAAATACTCATGGAGTTTACAAATGTGAAAATTAGGCTACTTCTTTCAAAATTATGTGCACAAGCAACCTTTGGTAATTAATACTCATCCTTATTTGTTGCTTTCAAACTGTTGAAAAGTCATGTGATTGCTGGGTACCATCAGAGTGTATGGGCTAAGATTGGAGGACCATCAATCCACTTGTCCAAACAGAGTAGCATACGGTAAGAAAATAACATAGCCTCTAGTAAATAAAGGGTAAGAAAAAAATAGAACCTCTAACAAATAAACAGTAAGAAGAAAACAGAGTTTGTAGAAAATAAAGCAACCTATGGTAAAAAGAAAACAGAGGTTATAAAAAATAGAGCAACCTATGGTAAGAAGAAAACATAGTCTATAGCAAATAGATGGTAAGAACAAAACAGAGCCTGTAGGAGCTTGTAGAAAAGAGAGCACCCTAAAGTAGGAAGAAAACAAAACTTGGTGGATCTTGTAGAAAACAGAGCAGCATATGAAAAGAAGAAAATAGAGCTTGTAGCAAATAGACGGTAAGAAGAAAACAAAATCTGTATAAATAGATTTTAGGAATATGTACTAAAATAGATATTTTATCTTTTCATGCACTCCTCTTTCTGTCATCCATAAAAAAAGATTATATGACAAATTAAGGTTCAATGAATATATTCTATTTTGCATTACATAGTTGAAATACCCATGAAGTTTACGAATGTGAAAATCAAGCTACTTCTTTCAAAATTATGAGCACGTGCAACTTTTGGTAATTAATCCTTGTCCTTATTTGTTGTTTTCCAATTGTTGAAAGCTCATATGACTATTGGGTACCATTAGAGTGTATGGGCTAAGATTGGGAGGATTGTCAATCCACTTGTCCAAACAGAGCAGCCTACAAGAAGAAGAAAATAAAGCCTCTAGCAAATAAATGGTATGAAAAAAATAGAGCCTTTAGCAAATAAACAAAAAGAAAAAAATAGTGCCTATAAGAGCCTGTCAAAAATAGTGTAGCCTAAGGTAGAAAGAAAACAGAGCGTATAGTAGATAAACGGTAAGAAGAAAACAAAACCTGTAACAAATAGATTTTAGGAGTAGGTACGAAAATAGACATTTTATCTATTCGTGCACTCTTCTTCCTTTCATCCATCAAAAAAGGTTATATGACAAATTAAATTTCAATGAATAGATTTTGTTTTGCATTACATGGTTGAAATAACCATGGAGTTTACAAATGCAAAAATGAAGCTACTTCTTTCAAAATTATGTGCATATGCAACCTTTGGTAATAATCCTTGTCCTCATTTGTTACTTTCCAACTGTTGGAAACTTATATGACTGTTGGCTTCCATTAGAATGTATGGGCAAAGATTGAGAGGACTGTCAATCCACTTATCCAAACAAAGCATCCTCCAGTAAGAAGAACATAGAGCCTTTCGCAAATAGATGATAAAAAGAAAATAGAGCTTATAGGAGCCTGTAGAAAATAAAGCCTATAGAAAATAGACAATATGAAAAAAATAAAGCCTGTAAAAAATAAAGTAGCCTAAGATAGGAAGAAAATAGAGTTTATAACAAATATACAGTAAGAAGAAAACAAAACCTAGAGGAGCCTGTAGACAGTAAAGCAACATACAGAAAGAAGAAAACATAGCCAGTAGCTAATAGACGATAAGAAGAAAACAAAACTTAGAGCAAATAGATTTTAGAAGTAAGCTCTAAAATAGACATTTTATTTGTTCGTGTACTCCTCTTCCTTTCATCCATCAAAAGAAATTATACGATAAATTAAACTTTAATAAATAGATTATGTTTTGCATTGCATGGTTGAAATACCCATGGAGTTTACAAATGTGAAAATGAAGCTACTTCTTTCAAAATTATGTGCATAAGAAACCTTTGGTAATTAATTCTCATCCTCATCTATTGCTTTCCAACGTTTAGAAACTCATGTGACTGTTGGGTACCATAAGAGTGTATGGCTAAGATTGGGAGGACTGTTAATCCACTTGTCCAAACTAAGTAGTCTCTAGTAAAAAGAAAATAAAGCCTATAGAAAACAGAGCAACCTATAGTAAAAGAAAATAGAGCTATAGTAAGTAGATGTTATGAAGAAAATAGAGCCTATAAAAATAAAGCAACCTAAGATATAAAGAAAATAAGGCCTATAGCAAATAGATGGTAAGAAGAAAACAAAATCTAAAGGAGCTTGTAGAAAACAGAGTAGCATATGGAAAGAACAAAATAGAGCTTGCAACAAATATAAAGTAAGAAGAAAACAGACCATGTAGCAAATAGATTTTTGGAGTAGGTACTAAAATAGACATCTTATTTGTTCATGCACTCCTCTTCCTTTCATCCATCAAAAAAGATTATAAGGGAAATTAAACTTCAATGAATAGATTATGTTTTGCATTACATGGTTGAAATACCCATAAAGTTTACGAATTTGAAAATCAAGCTACTTATTTCACAATTATGTGCACAAGCAACCTTTGGTAACTAATACTTATCCTTATTTGTTGCTTTCAACCTTTGGAAGCTCATGTGACTGTTGGCTACCATCAGAGTGTATAGGCTAAGATTGAGAGGATTGTCAATCCACTTGTCCAAACATAGCAACCTATGGTAAGAAAAAAACAAAGCCTCTAGTAAATAGATAGTAAGAAGAAAATAGAGCAGCCTATAGTATGAAGAAAATAAAGTCTGTAGCAAATAAACAGTAAGAAGAAAACAAAACCTATAGAAAACAAAGTAGCCTAAGATGGGAAGAAATCAAATCCTGTAGTAAATAGATGGTAAAAAGAAAATAAAACTTAGTGGAGCTTGTATAAAACAGAGAAGCATACAAAAAGAAGAAAATATAGCCTATAACATATAGACAATAAAAAGAAAACAGAGCCTGCAGCAAATAAATTTTAAAAGTAAGTAATTAAATAGACATTTTATCTATTCGTGCACAACTTCCTTTCATCCATCAGAAAAGATCATACTACAAATTAAGATTCAAAGAATAGATTTTGGTGTGCATTACATTGCTGAAATACCGGTGGAGTTTACGAAATTGAAAATCAAGCTACTTCTTTCAAAATTATGTGCATAGGCAACCTTTGGTAATTAATCTTTGTCCTCATTTGTTGCATTCCAACTGTTGGAAACTCATGTGACTGCTTGCTACCATTAAAGTGTATGGCCTAAGATTGGGAGGACTGTTAATCCACTTATCCAAACATAATAGCCTATGGTAAGAAGAAAACAGAGCCTCAACAAATAGAAGGTAAGAAGAAAATAGAGCCTATAGCAAATAGATGGTAAGAAGAAACAGAGACTGTAGGACTTGTAGAAAACTGAGCAGCCTAAGGTAGGAAGAAAACAGAGCCTGTAGCAAATAGACAGTAAGAAGAAAATAGAATCTAGAGGAGCTTGTAGAAAATAGAGCAACATACGGAAAGAAGAAAATAGAACTTGTAGCAAATAGAAAACAAGAAGAAATAGAGTCTGTAGAAAATAGAACAGCCTAATGTAGGAAGAAAATAGAGCTTATAGCAAATAGACGACAAGAAGAAATAGAGCCTGTAGAAAAGAGAGCAGATTAATGTAGGAAGAAAACAGAGCTTGTATCAAACAAACTGTAAGAAGAAATAGAGTAGCATACGAAAAGAAGAAAATAGAGTCTATAGGAAATAAACATTAAGAAGAAAATAGAGTCTGGACCAAATAGATTTTAGGAGTAAATACTAAAATAGACATTTTATCTATTTGTGCACTCCTCTTCCTTTCATCCATCAAAAAAGATTATACAGCAAATTAAGTTTTAAGGAATAGATTGTGTTTTGCATTGCATAATTAAAATACCTATAGAGTTTACGTATGTGAAAATCAAGCTACTACTTTCAAAATTATATGTATAGAGAACCTTTGGTAACTAATCTTCTTCCTCATTTGTTGCTTTCCAACTGTTGGAACCTCATATGACTACTGGCTACCATCAGAGTGCATGTTCTAAGATTGAGAGGACTGTCAACCCACTTGTCCAAACATAACAACCTATGATAAGAAGAAAATAAAGCCTCTAGCAAATAAATAGTAAGAAGAAAATAGAGTAACCTATGGTATAAAGAAAAAAGACCCTGTAGCAAATAGATGGCAAGAAGAAAATAGAGCCTGTTGTAGCCCATAAAAAACAAAGTAGCCTAAGGTGGGAAGAAAACAAAGCCTATAGCAAATAAACAGTAAGAAGAAAATAGAACCTTGTGGAGCCTGTATAAAACAGAAATGCATACAAAAAGAAGAAAAGAGAGCCTATAGCAGATAGATCATAAGAAGAAAAAAGAGCATGTAGCAAATAGATTTTATAAGTACTAAAATAGGCATTTTATCTGTTAGTGCACTCATCTTCCTTTCATCCATAAAAGAAGATCATACTATAAATTAAAATTCAAAGAATGGATTTTGTTGCGCATTACATGGTTGAAATACCTATGGACTTTACGAATTTGAAAATCAAGCAACCTTTTTCAAAATTATGTGGACAAGTAACTTTTAGTAATTAATCATCATCCTCATTTGTTGCTTTCCAACTGTTGGAAACTCATGTGATTGATGGCTACCATCAAAGTGTATGGCTTAAGATTGGGAGGACTATTAATCCACTTGTCCAAACAGAGCAACCTATCGTAAGAAGAAAACAGAGCCTTTAGCAAATAAAAGGTAAGAAGAAAACAGAGCTCCTAGCAAATAGAAGGTAAGAAGAAAATAGAGCCCCTAACAAATAAATGATAAGAAGAAAATAGAGCCTATAGCAAATAGATGGTAAGAAGAAAGAGAGAATGTAGGAGCCTGTAGAAAACTTAGTAGTCTAAGGTAGGAAGAAAATAGAGCATGTAGCAAATAGACGGTAAGAAGAAAATAGAACCTAGTGGAGCTTGTAGAAAATAAAGCAACATACAAAAAGAAGAAAATAGAGCGTGTAGCAAATAAACAGTAAAAAGAAATAGAGCCTGTAGAAAATAAAGCAACCTAATATAGGAAGGAAATAGAGCTTGTAACAAATAGACGATAAGAAGAAAACAGAACCTAGAGGATCTTGTAGAAACAGAACAACATACGGAAAGAAGAAAATAGAGCTTGTAGCAAATAAACAATAAGAAAGAAAATAAAGCCTGTAATAAATAGATTTTAGAAGTAAGCACTAAAATAGACATTTTATCTATTCGTGTACTCATCTTCCTTTCATCCATCAAAAAAGATCATATTGCAAATTTATATTCAAAAAATAGATTTTGCTATGCATTACACAGTTGAAATACTTGTGGAGTTTACAAGTTTGAAAATCAAGCTACTTCTTTCAAAATTATGTGCATAGGTAACCTTTGGTAATTAATTCTCATCCTCATTTATTGCTTTCCAACCATTGGAAACTCATGTGACTACTTGTTACCATCAAAGTGTATGGCCTAAGATTGGGAGGACTATCAATCCACTTGTCCAAACAAAGCAACCGATGGTAAGAAGAAAATAGAGTCTCTAACAAATAAACGGTATGAAGAAAACAAAACCCCTATTAAATAAATGATAAGAAGAAAATAGAGATTTTAGCAAATAAATAGTATTAAGAAGAAAAAATTGTAGGAGCCTATAGAAAATTAAGCAACCTAAAGTCGGAAGAAAATAGAGCTTGTAGCAAATAGATGGTAAGAAGAAAACAAAATTTAGAGGAGCCTGTAGAAAACAGAGTAGCATATGGAAAGAAGAAAATAAAGCCTGTAACAAATAGACGACAAGAAGAAATAGAGCCTATAGAAAATAGAGCAACCTAATGTAGGAAGCAAACAGAGCCTATAGCAAATAGATGGTAAGAAGAAAATAAAACCTGGAGGAGCTTGTAGAAAACAGAGCAACATATAAAAAGAAGAAAATAAAGCTTGTAGGAAAAAGACAATAAGAAGAAAACAAAGTCTGGAGCAAATAGATTTTAGGAGTAGGTACTTAAATAGACATTTAAGCACGAACAAATTAAGTTTCAAATTAATTCTCGTCCTCATTTGTTGCTTTCCAGCTATTGGAAACTTATGTGACTACTGGCTACCATAAGAGTGGATGGGCAAAGATTGGGAGTACTGTCAATCCACTTGTCCAAATAGAGCAACCTACGATAAGATGAAAACAAAGCCTCTAGCAAATAAAAGGTAAGAAGAAAATAAAGCAGCCTATGGTAAGAAGAAAAAATAGCCTGTAGCAAATAGACAATAAGAAGAAAACAAAGCCTGTAGGAGCCCGTAGAAAACAAAGCAGACCAAGGTTGGAGGAAAATAGGGTGTGTAGCTAATAGATGATAAAAAGAAAACAAAACCTAGAGGAGCTTGTAGAAAATAGGGTAGCATGTGTAAAGAAGAAAATAGAGCCTCTAGCAAATAGACAATAAGAAGATAACTAAACCTAGAGCAAATAGATTTTAGGAATATGTACTAAAATAGACATTTTATCTGTTCGTGAGCTCTTCTTCCTTTCATCCATCAAAAAATATTATATGGCAAATTAAATTTCAATGAATAGATTCTGTTTTGCTTACCTAGTTGAAATACCTATGGAGTTTACGAATGTGAAAATCATGCTCTTTCTTTCAAAATGATGTGCACAAGCAACCTTTGCTATTTAATCCTCGTCCTCATTAGTTGCTTTCCAACTCTTGAAAACTTATGAGACTGCTAGCTACAATTAAAGTGTATGGCATAAGATTGGGAGGATTGTCAATCTACTTGTCCAAACAAAGCAGCCTACGGTAGGAAGAAAATAAAGGCTCTAGCAAATAGACGATAAGAAGAAAATAAAGGCTCTAGCAAATAGACGATAAGAAGAAAATATAAGCTCTAGCAAATAGACAGCAAGAAGAAAATAAAGCCAGTAAGGGCCTTTAGAAAATAGAGTATCCTATGTTAAGAAGAACATAAAGGCTATAGCAAATAGACAATAAGAAAAAAAAATAGAACTTGATGGAGCCTGCAGAAAATAGAGCAGCCTATGGAAGAAATAAAATAGAGCCTGTAGCAAATAAATTTTAAGAGTAGGTACTAAAATAGACATTTTATCTATTCATGCACTCATTTTCCTTTCATCCATCAAAAGAGATTATATGACAAATTAAGATTCAATGAATAGATTCTATTGTGCATTACGAATTTGAAAATCAAGCTACTTTCAAAATTATGTGCATAAAGTGTATGGGCTAGGAATGAGAGGACTGTTAATCCACTTGTCCAAACAGAGCAGCTTATGATAAGAAGAAATAGAGTCTCTAGCAAATAGACAATAAGAAGAAAATAGAGCCTCTAGCAAATAGACGGCCTGAAGAAAATAAAACTTGTAGGAGCCTATAGAAAACAAAGCATCCTATGGTAAGAAGAAAATAGAACATATAACAAATAGATGGTAAGAAGAAAGCATAACATAGAGGAGCCTGTAGAAAATAAAGCAGCCTGTGAAAAAAAGAAAATAAAGTTTGTAGCAAATAGTTTTTTGGAGTAGGTAATAAAATGGACATTTGTCATAAAATGGACATTTTATCTATTCGTGCACTCCTCTTCCTTTCATCCATCAAAAGAAATTATACTTCAAATTAAGTTTCAATGAATAGATTTTGTTGTGTATTACATGGTTGAAATAACTGTGGAGCTTACAAATTTGAAAATCAAGCTACTTCTTTCAAAATTATGTGCGTATTCAACCTTTGGTAATTAATCCTCATCCTTATTTGTTACTTTACAACTATTGGAAACTCATATGACTACTGGCTACCATCAGTGTGGATAGGTTATGATTGGGAGGACTCTCAATCCACTTGTCCAAACAGAGCAACCTACAGTAAGATGGAAACAAAGCCTCTAGCAATAGACAATAAAAAGAAAATAGAGTAGCTTATGGTAAGAAGAAAAAAGAGCCTATAGCAAATAGACGGTAAGAAAAAAATAGAACCTGCAAGAACCTGTAGAAAATAGGGCAACATACGAAAAGAAGAAAAGAGAGCCTGTAGCAAATAAACGGTAAGAAGAAAATAGAACCTAGAAGAACTTGTAGAAAATAGGGTAGCATACGGAAAGAAGAAAATAGAGCTTGCTACAAATAGATTTTAGGAGTAGGTACTAAAATAGACATTTTATCTATTCGTGCACTCCTCTTTGTTTCATCCATAAAAAAAGATTATACGACAAATTAAGTTTCAATGAATAGATTCTATTTTGATTTACCTGGTTGAAATACCCACAGAGTTTATGAATGTGAAAATCATGCTCCTTCTATCAAAATGATATGCACAAACAACCTTTGGTATTTAATCCTCGTCCTTATTAGTTACTTTCCAACTCTTGGAAACTCATGAGACTGCTGGCTACAATCAGAGTGTATGGCATAAGATTGGGAGGACTGTCAATCCACTTCTTCAAACAGAGCAACCTAGGGTAAGAAGAAAACAAAGCCTTTAGCAAATTGAAGGTAAGAAGAAAAAAGGGTCTTTAGCAAATGAACTATAAGAAGAAAACCGAGTTTGTAGCAAATAGACGGTAAGAAGAAATAGAGTCTATAGAAATAGAGCAACGTAATGTAGAAAGAAAATAAAGCGTATAGCAAATAGGCAGTAAGAAGAAAACATAACCTAAAGGAGCTTGTAGAAAACAGAGTAGCATACGAAAAAAAGAAAACAGAGCTTGTAGGAAATAAATGGTAAAAAGAAAATAGAGTTTAGAACAAATAGATTTTAGGAGTAGATACTAAAATAGATATTTTATCTATTGTGCACTCCTCTTCATTTCATCCATCAAAAAGGATTATACGGCAAATTAAGTTTCAATGAATAGATTCAGTTTTGCTTTACCTGGTTGAAATACCAATCGAGTTTATGAATGTGAAAATCATGCTCCTTCTTTCAAAATGATGTGCACAAACAACTTTTGGTATTTAATCTTCATCCTTATTAGTTGCTTTCCAACTCTTGGAAACTCATGAGACTGCTGGCTACAATCAAAGTGTATGGCATAAGATTGGGAGGACTGTCAATCCACTTCTCCAAATAGAGCAACCTAGGGTAAGAAGAAAACAAAGCCTTTAGCAAATTGAAGGTAAGAAGAAAATAGGGTCTCTAGCAAATAAACTATAAGAAGAAAACTGAGCTTGTAGCAAATATATGGTAAAAAGAAATAAAGCTTATAGAAATAAAGCAACGTAATGTAGAAAGAAAATAAAGTTTATAGCAAATAGAAAGTAAGAAGAAAATAGAACCTAGAGGAGCTTGTAGAAAACAGAGCAGTATATGAAAAGAAGAAAACAAAGCCTATAGGAAATAAATGGTAAGAAGAAAATAGAGTCTGGAACAAATAGATTTTAGGAGTAGGTACTAAAATGGATATTTTATCTATTTATGCACTCATCTTCCTTTCATCCATCAAAAAAGATTATACAACAAATTAAGTTTTAATGAATAGATTATGTTTTGCATTACATGGTGGAAATACCCATGGAGTTTATGAATTTGAAAATCAAGTAACTTCTTTCAAAATTATGTGCACAAACAACTTTTGGTAATTAATTCTCGTCCTCATTTGTTGCTTTCCAACTATTGGAAACTCAAGAGACTGTTGGCTACCATCAAAATGTATAGGCTAAGATTGGGAGGACTATTAATCCACTTGTCCAAATAGAGCAGCCTACAGTAAGAAGAAAACATAGCCTCTAGCAAATAGATGGTAAGAAGAAAATAAAACCCCTAGCAAATAAATGATAAGGAGAAAACAAAGCCTATAGCAAATAGACGGTAAGAAGAAAAAAATAAAGCCTGTAAGAGCCTATAGAAAATGTAGCAACCTAATGTAGGAAGAAAACATAACATGTAGCAAATAAACTGTAAGAAAAAAATAGAACCTGGAGGAGCTTGTAGAAAATAGGGCAACATACGATAAGAAGAAAACAAAACTTAAAACAAATAGATTTTAGGAGTAGGTATTAAATAGACATTTTATTTATTCGTGCATTCCTCTTCCTTTCATCCATTAAAAAAGATTATACGGCAAATTATGTTTCAATGAATAGATTTTGTTTTTCATTACATGGTTGAAATAATTGTGGAGTTTACGAATTTGAAAATCAAGCTACTTCTTTCAAAATTATGTGCACAAGCAACTTTTGGTAATTAATCCTCGTCCTCATTTGTTGATTTCCAACTGTTGGAAACTCATGTGACTATTGGCTACCCTCAAAGGGTATAAGCTCAAATTGGGAGGATTGTCAATCCACCTGTCCAAACAGAGCAATCTATGGTAAGATGAAATTAGAGCCTTTAGCAAATGGATGGTAAGAAGACAATAAAGCTTGTGGAAAACTGAGCAACCTATGCTAAGAAGAAAACTGAGCTTGTAGCAAATAGACAGTATAGGGGAAAACAAAGCCTATTAAAGCCTGTAGAAAATAGGGTAGCCTAAGGTAGGAAGAAAACAGAACTTGTAGCAAACAGATGGTAAGAAAAAAACAAAACCTTAAGGAGCCTATAGAAAACATAGTAGCCTATTGAAAGAAAAAAATAGAGCCTGTAACAATTAGGTTTTATGAGTAAGTACTGAAATAGACATTTTATCTATTCGTGCACTTCTCTTCCTTTCATCCATTAAAAAAGATTATATAGCAAATTGAGCTTTAATAAATAGATTCTATTTTGCATTACATGGTTGAAACACCTATAAAGTTTACGAATTTGAAAATGAAGCTACTTCTTTCCAAACTGTGTGCATAGGTAACTTTTGGTAATTAATCCTCATCCTTATTTGTTGCTTTCCAACTATTGGAAACTCATGTAACTGTTGGCTACCGTTAGAGTTTATAGCCTATGATTGGGAGGACTGCTAATCCATTTGTCCAAATAAAGCAGCCTATGGTAAGAAAAAAACAAAGCCTTTAGCAAATAGATGATAAGAACAAAATAGAATCTCTAGCAAATAAATGGTAAGAAGAAAATAGAGCCTCTTGCAAATAAATGGTAAGAAGAAAATAGAGCTTATTGGATCTCGTAGAAAACAAAGAAGCCTATGGTAAGATAAAAATAGAGCCTGTTGGAGCCTATAGAAATAGAAAAGCCTATGGTAAGATGAAAACAGAGCCTATAGCTAATAGCTACTAAGAAGAAAATAGAGCATAAAGGAACCTGTAGAAAACAAAGCAACTTAGGGTAGGAAAAAAATAAAGCCTGTAGCAAATAAATGGTAAAGAAGAAAAATGAACCTAGAGGAGCATGTAGAAAAAAGAGCAGCCTACGAGAAGAAGAAAATATAGCTTGTAGCAAATAAACAGCAAGAAGATAACAGAACCTATAGAAAATAAAGTAGCCTAAGGTAGGAAGAAAACAAAACCTGTGGCAAATATAAAATAAAAAGAAAATAAAACCTAGAGGAGCCTGTAAAAATAGAGCAGCCTACAAAAAGATGAAAATAGAGCTTGTAGCAAATAGACAATAAGAAGAAAATAAAATCTATAGCAAATAGATTTTAAGAGTAAGTACTAAAATAGACATTTTATCTCTTCATGCACTCCTCTTCCTCTCATCCATCAAAAAAGATCATATAGTAAATTAAACTTTAATGAATAGATTCTACTTTGCATTATATGGTTGAAATACTTGTGGAGTTTACGAATTTGAAAATCAAGCTACTTCTTTCAAAATTATGTGCACAAGCAACCTTTGGTAATTAATGCTTGTCCTCACTTGTTGCTTTTCAACTATTGGAAACTCTTGTGACTGTTGGCTACCATCAGAGTGTATGGCCTGAGATTGGGAGGATTATCAATCTACTTGGCCAAATAGAGCAGCCTACAACAAGAAGAAAATAGAGCCTCTAGCAAACAGACGGTGAGAACAAAATAGTGCCTTTAGCAAATAGATGGCAAGAAGAAAAGAGAGCTTGTAAGAACTTACAGAAAACAAAGCAACCTATGGTAAAAAGAAAATAGAGTTTGTAACAAATAGAAGGTAAGAAGAAAATAGAGCCTTTAGGAGCTTGTAAAAAACAAAGTAACCTAAAGTAAGAAGAAAATAGAGCCTGTAGCAAATAGACGATAAGAAGAAAACAAAACCTAAAGGAGCCTGTAGAAAATAGTACAGCCTACGAAAGGAAGAAAATAGAGCTTGTAGTAAGTAGATGATAAGAAGAAAATGAAGCCTATAGCAAATAGATTTTAAGAGTAGGTACTAAAATAAACATTTTATTTGTTTGACACTCCTCTTCCTTTCATCCATCAAGAAATATTATACGAAAAATTAAACTATAATGAATATATTATGTTTTGTATTATATGGCTGAAATACTCGTGGAGTTTACGAATTTGAAAATCAAGCTACTTCTTTCAAAATTATATGTATAAGTAACCTATGGTAATTAATCTTCGTCCTTATTTGTTGATTTCCAACTGTTGGAAACTTATGTGACTGTTGGCCACCATCATAATGTATGGCATAGGATTGGGAAGACTATAAATCCACTTGTCTACAGTAAGAAGAAATTAGAGCTTTTAGCAAATAAATGATAAGAAGAAATCAAAGCCTTTAGCAAATAGAGGGTAAGAAGAAAATAGAGCCTGTAGGAGCCTATAGAAAACACAATAACCTATGGTAAGAAGAAAACAAAGCCTATGGAAAATAAACAGTAAGAAGAAAATAGAGCCTATAACAAATAGACGATAAAAAAATTATACGACAAATTAAGTTTCAATGAATAAATTTTGGTTTGCATTACATGGTTGAAATATCCATAGAGTTCATGAATTTGAAAATCAAGCTACTTCTTTTAAAATTATGTGCATAGGTAACATTTGGAAATTAATCCTCATCCTCATTTGTTGCTTTCTAATTATTGGAAACACATGTGACTGCTGATAACCCTCAGAGTGTGTGGTCAAAGATTGGGAGGATTGTCAATGCACTTGCCCAAATTGAGCAACCTACAATAAGAAGAAAATAAAGTCTCAAGCAAATAGACAATAAGAAGAAAACATAACCTAAAGGAGCTTGTACAAAAAAGAGTAGCCTACGCAAAGAAGAAACTAAAGCTTGTAGGAAATAGATTTTAAGAGTAAGTACTAAAATAGACATTTTATTTGTTTGTGCAGTCCAATTCCTTTCATCCATAAAAAAAAGATTATATGGGAAATTAAGCTTCAATAATATATTCTATTTTGCATTACATGGTTGAAAAACTCGTGGAGTTTATGAATTAAAAAATCAAGCTACTTCTTTCAAAATTATGTGCACAAGCAACCTTTAATAATTAATCTTCTTGCTTATTTGTTGCTTTTCATCTGTTAGAAACTCATATGACTATTGGCAACCATCAGATTGTATGGGCTAAGATTGGGAGGATTATCAATCCACTTGTCCAAACAGAGTTGCCTCCAATAAGAAGAAAACAGAGCCTCTAGCAAATAGACATTAAGAAGGAAATGGAGCCTCTAGCAAATAAATGGTAAGAAGAAAATAAAGCTTGTAGGAGCTTATAGAAAATAGAGCATGCTATGGTAAGAAGAAAATAGAGCCTGTAGCAAGTAGACAATAAGAAGAAAATAGAGCAGCCTAAGGTAAGAAGAAAATAAAGCCTATAGCAAAGAGATGATAAGAAAAAGACAGAACCTAGAGGAGCCTGTAGAAATTATTGTAGCTTACGGAAAGAAGAAAACAAAGTCTATAGCAAATAGACAGTAAGAAAAAAACAAAGTCTCTAACAAATAGATTTTAGGAAGTAAGTACTAAAATAAACATTTTATTTATTTGTGCACTCCTCTTCCTTTCATCCATCAAAAAATATTATACGACAAATTAAGATTTAAAGAATAGATTTAGTTCTGCATTACATGGTTGGAATACTTGTGGAGTTTACGAATTAGAAAGTCAAGCTACTTCTTTCAAAATTATGTGCACAAGCAACCTTTAACAATTAATCTTCCTCTTTATTTGTTGCTTTCCAACTGTTGGAAACTCATGTGATTGTTGGTTACCATCATAGTGTATGGGCTAAGATTGGGAGGACTATCAATCCACTTGTCCAAACATAATAGCCAACGGTAAAAAGAAAATAAAACCCCTAGTAAATAGATAATAAAAAGAAAAAAAAAGCTTCTTATAAATAAAAGGCAAGAAGAAAATAGAGCTTATAGAAAATAGAGTAGCTTATGGTAAGAAGAAAACAGAGCTTGTAGCAAATTGACAGTAAGAAGAAAACATAACCTATAGGAGACTGTAGAAAATAGAGCAACCTAAGGTAGGAAGAAAATAGAGCCTGTGGCAAAAAGATGGTAAGAAGAAAACAAAACCTGAAGGAGCCCATAGAAAACAAAGTAGCTTACTAAAAGAAGAAAATATAGCCTATAGCGAAAAGATTTTAGGAGTAGGTACTAAAATAGACATTTTATCTGTTCGTGCACTCCTTTTCCTTTCATCCATTAAAAAAGATTCTACGACAAATTAAACTTCAATGAATAGATTATATTTTGCATTACATGGTTGAAATACTCGAGGAGTTTATGAATTTGACAATTAAGCTACTTCTTTCAAATTTATGTGCACAAGTAACCTTTGGTAATTAATCCTCACCCTCAATTATTGCTTTCCAATAGTTGGAAACTCATATGACTACTAGTTACCATCAAAGTGTATGGCTAAGATTGGGAGGACTATCAATCCACATGTCTAAAAAGAGCAACCTACAGTAAGAAGAAAACAAAGTTTCTAGCAAATAGACTATAAGAAGAGAACAAAACCTCTAGCAAATAGACGACAAGAAGAAAATAGAGGCTGTAAATAGTAGAGCAGCCTATGGTAAGATGAAAACAAAGCCTGTAACAAATAGACAATAAGAAGAAAACAGAGCCTATAGAAGCTTGTGTAAAATAGAGTAGCCAAAGGTAGGAAGAAAATAGAGCTTGTAGAAGCATGTAGAAAATAGAGCAGCCTATGGTAGGAAGAAAACAGAGCCTATAGAAGCTTGTAGAGAATAGAGCAACCTAAAGTAGGAAGAAAACAAAGCCTGTAGAAAATAAAGTAGCTTGAAGTAGGAAGAAAACAAAGCCTATGGCAAAAAGATGGTAAGAAGATAAGAAAACTTAGAGGAACCCATAGAAAACAAAGTAGCTCGTAGAAAATGAAGTAGCTTACAAAAGGAAGAAATAAAGCCAATAACAAATAAATTTTAGGAGTAAGTACTAAAATAGACATTTTATCTGTTTGTGCACTCCACTTCCTTTTATCCATCAAAAAAGATTATACAAAAAATTAAGCTACAATGAATAGATTTTGTTTTGCATTACATGGTTGAAATACTTATGGAGTTTACAAATTAGAAAATCAAGCTACTTCTTTCAAAATTATGAGCACAGACTTCCAATTGTTGCTTTCTGATTGTTGGAAACTCATGTGATTATTGGCTACCATTAGAGTGTAAGGGTTAAGATTGGGAGGATTATCAATCCACTTGCCCAAACAGAGTAGCCTTAAATAAGAAGAAAACAAAGCCTTTAGCAAATAGATGGTAAGGAAACAGAGCCTCTAGCAAATAAATGGTAAGAACAAAACAAAGCCTATAAGAGCTTATATAAAATAGAGCATGCTATGGTAAGAAGAATACAGAGCCTCTAGCAAATAGACAACAAGAAGAAAACAGAGCCTATAGCAAATAGACGGTAAGAAGAAAACAAAGTTTGCAGGAGCTTGTAAAAAACAAAGCAGCCAACATTAGGAAGAAAATAGAGCCTATAGCAAATAGACGATAAGAAGAAAACATAACCTAGAGGAGCCTATAGAAATTAGTGTAGCATATGGAAAGAAGTAAATAGAGCCTGTAGCAAATAAACGGTAAGAAGAAAACAAAGCCTCTAGCAAATAAATTTTAGTAGGCACTAAAATAGACATTTTATCTATTTGTGCACTCCTCTTCCTTTCATCCATCAAAAATATTATACGGCAAATTAAGTTGAAATACCCATGGAGTTTACAAATGCAAAAATCAAGCTACTTTTCTCAAAATTATGTACACAGGCAACCTTTGGTAATTAATCCTGGTCCTCATTTGTTGCTTCTCAACTATTGGAAACTCATGTGATTGTTGGCTACCATTAGAGTATGGCATATGATTGGGAGGACTATCAATCCACTTGTCCAAACAAAGTAACCTATGGTAAGAAGAAAATAAAGCCTTTAGCAAATAGATGGTAAGAGAAAACAGAGCCTCTAACAAAGAAAAGGTAAGAAGAAAATAGAATGTGTAGGAGCTTGCAGAAAATAGAGCAGCCTATGGTAATAAGAAAACAAAACCTATAGCAAATTAACAATAAGAAGAAAATAGAACCTGTAGGAGCCTGTAGAAAACGGAGCAACCTAAGGTAGGAAGAAAACAGAGCCTGTAGCAAAAAGATGGTAAGAAGAAAACAAAACCTGGAGGAGCCTGTAAAAAATAGAGCAGCCTACGAAAGAAGAAAACAGAGTTTGTAGCAAATAAATTTTAAGAGTAGGTATTAAAATAGACATTTTATCTTTTCGTGCACTCCTTTTCCTTTCATCCATAGAAAAAGATTATAAAACAAATTAAGTTTCAACACATAGATTCTGTTTTGCATTACATGGTTGAAATACTTGTAGAGTTTACAAATTTGAAAATCAAACTACTTCTTAGAAATTATGTGCATAGGTAGCCTTTGGTAATCAATCCTCATCCTCATTTGTTGCATTCCAACTATTGGAGACTTATGTGACTGCTGGCTACCATCAAAGTGTATGGGCTAAGATTGGGAGGACTACCAGTCCACTTGTCCAAACAGAGCAGCATTTGCTAAGAAGAAAATAAAACCTCTACCAAATAAACGATAATAAGAAAATAGAGACTCTAGCAAATAAATGGTAAAAAGAAAACAGAGCCTATAAGAGCCCATAGAAAATAGAGTAGCTTATGGTAAGAAGAAAACAAAGCCTGTAGCAAATGGATGGTAAGAAGAAAAAGAGCCTATACGAGCCTGTACAAAATAGAGTAGCATAAGGTAGGAAAAAAATAAAGCCTATAGCAAATAA
Organism: Bruguiera sexangula; assembly: GCA_020141445.1. Taxonomy (NCBI): domain Eukaryota; kingdom Viridiplantae; phylum Streptophyta; class Magnoliopsida; order Malpighiales; family Rhizophoraceae; genus Bruguiera; species Bruguiera sexangula. The sequence goes on along the minus strand of JAHLGP010015843.1, from coordinate 6,562 downwards.
ATGGTAAGAAGAAAGTAGAATTTGAAGGAACCTGTAGAAAAGAGAGTAGCTTATGGAAGGAAGAAATAAAGCCTATAACAAATAGACAATAAGAAGAAAATAGAGCTTGTAGTAATTAGATTTTAGGAGTAGGTATTAAAATAAACATTTTATCTGTTCGTGCACTCCACTTCCTTTTATCCATCTAAAAACATTAAACAACAAATTATGCTACAATGAATAGATTTTGTGTTGCATTACATGGTTGAAATACTCATGGAGTTTACAAATTAGAAAATCAAGCTACTTCTTTCAAAATTATATGCATAGGCAACCTTTAACAATTAATCTTCCCCCTCATTTATTGCTTTCCAATTATTGGAAACTCATGTGATTGTTGGCTACCATCAGAGTGTATGGGCTAAGATTAGAAGGACTATCAGTCCATTTGTCCAAACAAAGCAGCCTTTGGTAAGAAAAAAACAGAGCCTCCAAAAACTAGATGGCAAGAAGGAAATGCCTCTAGCAAATAAATGGTAAGAAGAAAACAAAGTCTATAAGAGCTTATAGAAAATAGAGTATGCTATGGTAAGAAGAAAATATAGTCTATAGCAAATAAATGGTAACAAGAAAACAAAACTTGTAGGAGCTTGTAGAAAATAAAGCAACCAAATAGACGATAAAAAGAAAACATAACTTAGAGGAGCCTATAAAGATTAGTATAGCCAATAGAAAGAAGAAAATAGAGCTTGTAGCAAATAAATAGTAAGAAGAAAATAATGCCTATAACAAATAGATTTTAGGAGTAGGTACTAAAATAGACATTTTATCTATTTGTCCACTCCTTTTCCTTTCATCCATCGAAAAAGATTATACGACAAATTAAACTTCAATACATAGATTCTATTTTACATTACACGGTTGAAATACCCATGGAGTTTACAAATTTGAAAATCAAGCTACTTCTTTGAAAATTATGTGTACAAGCAGGCTTTGGTAATTAATCCCCATCCTCCTTTGTTGCATTTCAACTGTTAGAAATTCATGTGACTACTGGCTACCATTAGAGTGTATGAGCTAAGTGAACTGAAAGAGGGAAAAATAAGTACCTAACCTATGATGTTTGCATTTACTCCATAAAAATCTCCTTTTTCTAAATGAACTGAAAAAGGGAAAAAAATGAAAAAGAAGAAGAAAAAAGAGAGAATAAACAAAGTAATGGTTAAATAATGAGTCGAAACTTGTACAAAACTTGGAAGTACAAATTTGCCTATTATAAGCTAAAGAGGAAGCTTTCAATAACCAGACCAACAAACATATAGCAAATCCCATTTTCTTTGTGAATCCTTTCTCTGCCCAACATCTTACAAATTTTGTTAGGAACAAAGGTTCCAAACTGATTACACAAACTTAGGGTGTAGATGCCTCAAAATTGTATTTTGTAAAGCTTTTGTAAGACTTAGTTATTAAAATTGCAATAACACTGATATTATTTTTAATGTGTAATAATTTTGATGTTATTATTAAATAAGTTTATAAATATTTTATAATTTTATTAATTTAATAAAATGTTACGTATTAATATATACAAAAAATAGAAATATAAGGTTATTCTTATAATTCACATATACTAGTTACATATTAAATTAAAAAATTCAAATTCTTCTATAATAAAAAAATATCTAATTCAATTAGTCAAACTTTTATTCAAATATTTAGTTCTAAGTTACGATGAATATGAATTGATTTTAACATTTTCTATTAATTTTTATTCAATTTCACAGGCGTTCACAATATATATTTTAATTTGATATAATTTTTAAATTTTAATAAATTATTTTTTAAATCAGCAGTAACAGTATTAATAAGAATATTAAGAATTTTTTTTTTAACAATTTTGTCCACTAACTTTAATCAACTTCTACTTGACTTCCTAAATCCTAATATATGAACTTTATAAGTTTTACTACTCAATATAAACTTTATAAATTATTTGACTCACATATACTTGTTATGTATTAAATTGAAAAATTACATTTAACATGTGAAAAATAAAACATGGAGGTATCAATTTTAAAAGAGAAGCCAAAAGGAGTTGGCCTTCACTTATAGTAAGGAAGTGGTAAAAAGGAATTTCGAAAAAAGCAAATAGACGGTAATAAGAAAATAGAACTTATAGCAAATAAACAATAAGAAAAAAATAGAGTCTATAGCAAATATACGGTAAGAAGAAACCAAAGCCTGTAGAAAATAGAGCAACTAATGGTAAGAAAAAAATAGAGCTATAGTAAATAGATGATATGAAGAAAACAGAACCTATAGGAGCTTATAAATAACAAAGCAGTCTAAGATAAGAAGAAAATAGAGCTTATAGCGAATATACGGTAAGAAGAAAATAGAACTTGTAGCAAATAGATTTTAAAAGTAGGTAATAAAATAGAAATTTTATTTATTCCTGCACTCCACTTCCTTTTATCCATAAAAAAAGATTATACAACAAATTAAGTTTCAATGAATAGATAATGTTTTGTATTACATGGTTGAAATACCCATGGACTTTATGAATGTGAAAATGAAGCTACTTCTTTCAAAATTATGTGCATAGGTAACCTTTGGAAA
>JAHLGP010015840.1:0-20223 GCA_020141445.1 Bruguiera sexangula | reverse complement strand
CATTGCACTTTAATGGTGAGAAAAACATAATATTTGAAAGTGTTAAATAAACAAAAGTAAATGTATTGGACTCAATTGTATGCAATACAATTTAGTGAAAGAATAATATAAATAGCAATTGCAAGCTTAAAAATTAGGTTGAGCATATTGCACTTGAGGGGGGTGGGCAAACTTTTTATTAGAGTCCATTGCATTTTCTTTTTCTTATATTGTATGTTCTTAGACTAAAACTATATAAATCATTTCAAATAGCATTGAGGCCATGGAGATTACTAAAAAAATTTCAAAATTTAAATTCAACTGATTATTAACAGTGCATTTATCCCTATAGGAATTTATAATTCTATAAATTGAAAAAGTGCAATGTTTTCATTTTAAAATTTATTGCTAATGCCATTATATTTGAATGGGGAGAGAAACATAATGTTTAAAAATGTTAAATACACAAAAATACATGTATTGGACACAATTGTATGCAATATAATTTAGAGGAAAAATAATATAAATAGCAATCACAAGTTTCAATATTAGGACGAGCATATTGCGCTTGAGGGGAGTGGGCAAACGTCTTATTAGAGTCCATTGCATTTTCTTTTTCTTATATTGTATGTTCTTAGACTAAAACTATATAAATCATTTCGAATAGCATTGAGGCAATGGAGATTACTAAAAAAATTTCAAAATTTAAATTTAGTTGATTATTAACAGTGCATTTATCCCTATAGGAATTTAGAATTCTAAAAATTGAAAAAGTGCAATGTTTTCATTTTAAAATTTATTGCTAATGCCATCACATTTGAATGGTGAGAAAAATATAATATTTGAAAATGTTAAATACACAAAAATACATGTATTGGACTCAACTGTATGCAATACAATTTAGTTGAAGAATAATATACATAGCAATCGCAAGCTTTAATACTAGGTCGAGCATATTGCGCTTGAGGGGGATGGGCAAACTTCTTATTCGAATCCATTGCATTTCCTTTTCTTATGTTGTATGTTCTTAGGCTAAAACTATATAAATCATTTCGAATAGCATTGAGGTAATAAAGATTACTAAAAAAATTTCAAATTTTAAATTCAACTGATTATTAATAGTGCATTTGTCCTTATAGCAATTTAGAATTCTAAAAATTGAAAAGGTGCAATGTTTTTATTTTAAAATTTATTGTTAATGCCATTACATTTGAATGGCGAGAGAAACATAATATTTGAAAATGTTAAATACATAAAAATACATGTATTGGACTCAACTGTATGCAATATAATTTAGTGGAAGAAGAATATAAATAGCAATTGCAAGCTTTAATGCTAGGTTGAGCATATTGCATTTAAGGGGGGTAGGCAAACTTCTTATTGGAGTCCATTGCATTTCCTTTTTCTTATGTTGTAATTTCTTAGACTAAAACTATATAAATCATTTCAAATAGGATTGAGGCAATGAAGATAATTAAAAAAATTTCAAAATTTCATTTCAACTCTTTATTAACAGTGCATTTATCTCTATAGGAATTTAGAATTCTAAAAATTGAAAAAGTGCAATGTTTAGATTTTAAACTTTATTGTTAATGCCATTGCATTTGAATGGTGAGAAAAACATAATATTTGAAAATGTTAAATACACAACAATACATGTATTAGACATAATTGTATAAATTACACTTTAGTGGAAGAATGTTATAAATAGCAATCCCAAGTTTCAATGTTTGGTCGAGCATATTGCGCTTGAGGGGGGTGAGCAAACTTCTTATTAAAGTCCCTTGCATTTGCTTTTATTTATGTTGTATAGTTTTAGACTAAAATTATATAAACCATTTCAAATAGCTTTGTGACAAAGGAGAGAATTAAAAAAATTTCAAAATTTAAATTCATCTCATTATTTATAGTGCATTTATCCCTATAGGAATTTAGAATTCTAAAAACTAAAAAAGTGCAATGTTTTCATTTTAAAATTTATTGTCAATGCCATTACATTTGAATAGTGAGAAAAACATAATATTTGAAAATGTTAAATACACAAAAATATAAGTCTTGAACTCAATTGTATAAATTACACTTTAGTGGAAGAATGTTATAAATAGCAATCACAAGTTTCAATGTTAGGTCGAGCATATTTCGCTTGAGGGGGGTGGGCAAACTTCTTATTAGAGACCCTTGCATTTACTTTTTCTTATGTTGTATATTTCAGACTACAATTATTTAAATCATTTCAAATAACATTGTGGCAAAGGGAATAATTAAAAAAATTTAAAAATGTCAATTTAACTGATTATTAGCTGTGCATTTATCCTCATAGGAATTTATAATTCTAAAAATTGAAAAGTGCAATGTTTTGTTTTTTAATTTTATTTCTAATGTCATTACATTTGAATGGTGAGAAAAACATGATATTTGAAAATCTTAAATGGACAAAAATACATGTATTGCACTCAATTGTGTGCAACACAATTTAGTGGAAGAATTATATAACTAGCAATCGCAAGTTTCAATATTAGGTTGAGGATATTGCACTTAAGGGGGGTGGCCAAACTTCTTATTAGAGACCCTTGCATTTGTTTTTTCTTATCTTGTATATTTTTAGACTAAAATTATTTAAATCATTTCAAATAGCATTGTGGCAAAGGAGATAATTAAAAAATTTCAAAATTTCATTTCAACTCATTATTAACTATGCAATTATCTTTATAGGAATTTAGAATTCTAAAAATTGAAAAAGTGCAATGTTCAAATTTTAAAATTTATTACTAATGCCATTGCATTTGAATGGTGGGAAAAACATAATATTTGAAAATGTTAAATACACAAAAATACAAGTTTTAATATTAGGTTGAGCATATTATATTTAAGGGGGGTGGGGAAACTTCTTATTAAAGTCCATTGCATTTCCTTTTTCTTATGTTGTATGTTTTTAGTCTAAAACTATAAAAATCGTTTCAAATACCATTGAGGCAAAGGAGATAACTAAAAAAGTTTTAAAATTTAAATTCGACTGATTCTTAACAGTGCATTTATCCCTATTGGAAATTAGAATTCTAAAAATTGGAAAAGTGTAGTGTTTTGATTTTAAAATTTATTGCTATTGTCATTACATTTGAATGGTGAGAAAAACATAATATTTGAAAATGTTAAATACACAAAAATACATGTATTGGACTCAATTGCATGCAATACAATTTAGTGGAAGAATAATATAAATAGGAATCGCAAGCTTCAACATTAAGTCAAGCATATTGCGCTTGATCGGGGTGGGCAAACTTCTTATTAGAGTCCCTTGCATTTACTTTTTCTTATGTTGTGTATTTTTAGACTAAAATTATATCAATCATTTCAAATAGAATTGTGGCAAAGGAGATAATTAAAAAAAACTTCAAAATTTCATTTCAACTCTTTATTAACAGTGCATTTATCTCTATAGGAATTTAGAATTCTAAAAATTGAAAAAATGCAATGTTCAGATTTTAAAATTTATTGCTAATGCCATTGCATTTGAATGGTGGGAAAAACATAATATTTGAAAATGTTAAATACACAAACATACAAGTATGGGACTTAATTGTTTAAATTACACTTTAGTGGAAGAATGTTACAAATAGCAATCCCAAGGTTCAATGTTAGGTCGAGCATATTGCGCTTGAGGGGGATGCGCAAACTTCTTATTAGAGTCCCTTGTATTTGCTTTTTCTTTTGTTGTATATTTTTAGACTATAATTATATAAATCATTTCAAAAAGCATTGTGACAAAGGAGATAATTAAAAAAATTTCAAAATTTCAATTCAACACATTATTAACAGTGCATTTATCCCTATAGGAATTTAGAATTCTAAAGATTGAAAAAGTGCAATGTTTAGATTTTAAAATTTATTGTTAAAGCCATTGCATTTGAATGGTGAGAAAAACATAATATTTGAAAATATTAAAAAAAAAAAATACATATATTGTACTCAATTGCATAGAATACACTTTAGTGGAAAAATAATATAAATAGCAATTGCAAGTTTCAATCTTAGGTGGAGCATATTGTGCTTAAGGGGGGTATGGAAACTTCTTATTAGAATCCATTGCATTTCCTTTTTCTTATGTTGTATGTTTTTAGACTAAAACTATAAAAATCATTTCAAATAGCATTGAGGCAAAAGAGATAACTAAAAAAATTTTAAAATTTAAATTCAACTGATTCTTAATGGTGCATTTATCCCAATAGGAATTTAGAATTCAAAAAATTGAAAAAGTGCAATGTTTTGATTTTTAAATGTATTGCTAATGCCACTACATTTAAATGGTGAGAAAAACATAATGTTTGAAAATGTTAAATAAACAAAAACATATGTATTGGACTCAAATGTATGCAATACAATTTAGTGGAAGAATAATATAAATAGCAATCGCAAACTTCAATATTAGGTTGAGCATATTGTGCTTGAGGGGAGTAGGGAAACTTCTTATTAGAATCCATTGCATTTCCTTTTTCTTATGTTGTATGTTTTTAGACTAAAACTATAAAAAACATTTCATATAGCATTGAGGGAAAGGGGATAACTAAAAAAATTTCAAAATTTAAATTCAACTGATTATTAACAGTGCATTTATCCTTATAGGAATTTAGAATTCTAAAAATTGAAAAAGTGCAATGTTTTGATTTTAAAATTTATTGCCAATGCCATTACATTTGAATGGTGAGAAAAACATAATATTTCAAAATGTTAAATACACACAAATATAAGTATTGGACTTAATTGTATAAATTGCACTTTAGTGGAAGAATGTTATAAATAGCAATCCCAAGTTTCAATGTTAGGTCGAGCATATTCCGCTTGAGGGTGGTGGGTAAACTTCTTATTAGAGTCCCTTGATTTGCTTTTTCTTATGTTGTATAGTTTTAGACTAAAAGTATATAAATCATTTCAATTAGCATTGTGGCAAAGGAGATAATTAAAAAAATTTCAAAATTTCAATCTAACTCTTTTTTAACATTGCTTTTATCCTTATAGGAATTTAGAATTCTAAAAATTGAAAAATTGCAATGTTTAGATTTTAAAATTTATTGCTAATGTCATTGCATTTGAATTGTGAGAAAAACATAATATTTGAAAATGCCAAAAAGACAAAAATACAAGTATTGGACTTAATTGTATAAATTACACTTTAGTGGAAGAATATTATAAATAGCAATCGCAAGCTTCAATATTAGGTTGAGCATATTGTGCCTGAGGGGGGGGTGAGGAAACTTCTTATTAGAGTCCATTGCATTTCCTTCTTCTTAGGTTGTATGTTTTTAGACAAAAACTATATAAATCATTTCAAATAACATTGAGGCAAAGGAGATAACTAAAAAAATTTCAAATTTTAAATTCAACTGATTATTAACAGTGCATTTATCCCTATAGGAAATTAGAATTCTAAAAACTAAAAAAGTGCAATGTTTTCATTTTAAAATTTATTGCTAATGGCATTACATTTGAATGGTGAGAAAAACATAATATTTGAAAATGTTAAATACACAAAAATGTAAGTATTAGACTTAATTGTATAAATTACACTTTAGTGGAAGAATGTTATAAATAGCAATCCCAAGTTTCAATGTTAGGTTGAGCATATTGCGCTTGGAGGGGTGGGCAAACTTCTTATCAGAGACCCCTGCATTTGCTTTTTCCTATGTTGTATATTTTTGGACTAAAATTATTTAAAACATTTCAAATAACATTGTGACAAAGGAGATAATTAAAAAAATTTCTAAAATTTAAATTCAACTAATTATTAACGGTGGATTTATCCCCATATGAATTTAGAATTCTAAAAATTGAAAACATGCAATGTTTTGATTTTTAAATTTATTGCTAATGCCACTACATTGGAATGGTGAGAAAAACATAATGTTTGAAAATGTTAAATAAACAAAAACATATGTATTGGACTCAATTGTATGCAATACAATTTAGTGGAAGAATAATATAAATAGCAATCGCAAGCTTCAATATTAGGTCGAGCACATTGCACTTGAGAGGGGTGGGCAAACTTCTTATTAGAGTCCATTGCATTTCCTTTCTCTTATGTTGTAATTTCTTAGACTAAATCTATATAAATCATTTCAAATAGCATTGAGGCATTGGAGATTACTAAAAAAATTTCGAAATTTAAATTCAACACATTATTAACTGTGCATTTATCATTATAGGAATTTAGAATTCTAAAAATTGAAAAAGTGCAATGTTTTGGATTTAAAATTTATTGCTAATGCCATTACATTTGAATGGTGAGAAAAACATAATATTTGAAAATGTTAAATACACAAAAATACATGTATTGGACTCAATTGCATGCAATACAATTTAGTGGAAGAATAATATAAATAGGAATTGCAAACTTCAACATTAGGTCGAGCATATTGCGCTTGATTGGGGTGGGCAAACTTCTTATTAGAGTCCCTTGCATTTGCTTTTTCTTCTGTTGTATATTTTTGGACTAAAATTATATAAATTATTTTAAATAGCATTGCGGCAAAGGAGATAGTGAATATAATTTCAAAATTTAAATTGAATTGATTATTAACAGTGCATTTATCTCTATAGGAATTTAGAATTCTAAAAACTAAAAAATTGCAATGTTTAGATTTTAAAATTTATTGCTAATGTCATTGCATTTGAATGGTGAGAAAAACATAATATTTGAAAAAGTTAAATAAACAAAAACATATGTATTGGACTCAATTATATGCAATACAATTTAGTCGAAGAATAATATAAATAGCAATCGCAAACTTTAATATTTAGTTGAGCATATTGCGCTTGAGGGGGGTGGGAAACCTCTTATTAGAATCCATTGCATTTCCTTTTTTCTTATGTTGTATGTTTTTAGACTAAAACTATATAAATCATTTCAAATAGCATTGTGGCAAAGAAGATAATTAAAAAAAAATTAAATTTAAATTCAACTAATTATTAGTAGTACATTTATCCCCATAAGAATTTAGAATTCTAAAAATTGAAAAAGTGCAATGTTTTGATTTTTAAATTTATTGCTAATGCCATTACATTTGAATGGTGAGAAAAACTTAATATTTGAAAATGTCAAATAGACAAAAATACAAGTATTGGACTTAATTGTATAAATTATACTTTAGTGGAAGAATATTATAAATAGAAATTGCAAGCTTTAATATTAGGTCGAGCATATTGTGCTTGAGGGGGGTGAGGAAACTTCTTACTAGAGTCCATTGCATTTCCTTTTTCTTAGGCTCTATGTTTTTAGACTAAAATTATATAAATCATTTCAAATAGCATTGAGGCAAAGGAGATAAATAAAAAAATTTCAAAATGTAAATCCAACGGAATATTAACAATGCATTTATACAATTCAATGGTGAGAAAACATAATATTTGAAAATGTTAAATAAACAAAAATACAAGTATTGGACTCAATTGTATAAATTACACTTTAGTGGAAGAATAATATAAATAGCAATCGCAAGTTTCAATATTAAGTTGAGCATATTGTGCTTAAGGGGGGTAGGGAAATTTCTTATCAGAGTCCATTGCATTTCCTTTTTGTTTTGTTGTATGTTTTTAGACTAAAACTATAAAAATCATTTCAAATAGCAATAAGGCAAAAGAGATAACTAAAAAAATTTTAAAATTTAAATTCAACTAATTCTTAATAGTGCATTTATCCCTTTAGGAATTTAGAATTCTAAAAATTGAAAAAGTGCAATGTTTAGATTTTAAAATTTATTACTAAAGCCATTGCATTTGATAAGTGAGAAAAGCATAATATTTGAAAATGTTAAATACACAAAAATACAAGTATGGGACTTAATTGTATAAATTACACTTTAGTGGAAGAATGCTACAAATAGCAATCCCAAGTTTCAAAGTTAGGTTGAGCATATTGCGCTTGAGGGGGCTAGGCAAACTTCTTATTAGAGTCCCTTGCATTTGCTTTTAAAGACCCTTGCATTTGCTTTTAGAGTCCCTTGCATTTGCTTTTTCTTATATTGTATAACTTTAGACTAAAATTATATAAATCATTTCAAATAGCATTGTGGCAATGGAGATAATTAAAAAAATTTCAAAATTTAAATTCAACTGATTATCGATAGTGCATTAATCCCTAAAAATTGAAAAAGTTTAATGTTTAGATTTTAAAATTTATTGCTAAAGGCATTGCATTTGAATGGTGAAAAAAACATAATATTTGAAAATGTTAAATACACATAAATACAAGTATTGGACTTAATTGTATAAATTACACTTTAGTGGAAGAATATTATAAATAGCAATCCAAAGTTTCAATGTTCGGTCGAGCATATTGCGCTTGATAAGGGTGGGCAAACTTCTTATTAGAGTCCATTGCATTTGCTTTTTCTTATATTGTATATTTTTAGACTAAAACTATAAAAATCATTTCAAATAGCAATGAGGCAAAAGAGATAACTAAAAAAATTTTAAAATTTAAATTCAACTGATTCTTAATAGTGCATTTATCCCTTCAGGAATTTAGAATTTTAAAAATTGAAAAAGTGCAATGTTTAGATTTTAAAATTTATTGCTAATGTCATTGCATTTGAATGGTGAGAAAAACATAATATTAGAAAATGTTAAATACACAAAAATACAAGTATTAGACTTAATTGTATAAATTACACTTTAGTGGAAAAATGTTATAAATAGTAATCCCAAGTTTTAATGTTGAGTCGAGCATATTGTGCTTGAGGGGGGTGAGCAAACTTCTTATTAGAGTGCCTTCAATTTGCTTTTTCTTATGTTGTATATTTTTAGACTAAAATTATATATATCATTTCAAATAACATTGCAGCAATGGTGATAATTAAAAAAATTTCAAAATTTAAATTCAACTAATTATTAACAGTGCATTAATCCCTATAGGAATTTAGAATTCTAAAAGTTGAAAAGGTGCAATGTTTAGATTTTAAAATTTATTGCTAATGCCATTGCATTTGAATGGTGGGAAAAACATAATATTTGAAAATGTTAAATACATAAAAATACAAGTATTGGACTTAATTGTATAAATTACACTTTAGTGGAAGAATATTATAAATAGCAATCCAAAGTTTCAATGTTCAGTCGAGCATATTATGCTTGAGGAGGGAGGGCAAACTTCTTATTAGAGTCCCTTGCATTTGTTTTTCCTTATATTGTATATTTTTAGACTTAAATTATATAAATTATTTCAAATAGCATTATGGCAATAGAGATATTTTAAAAAAATTCAACATTTAAATTCAACTAATTATTAACAATGCATTAATCCCTATAGGAATTTAGAATTCTAAAAATTGATAAAGTGCAATGTTTACATTTTAAAATTCATTACTAATGCCATTGCATTTGAATGGTGAGAAAAACATAATATTTGAAAATATTAAATAAACAAAAATACATATATTGTACTCAATTGCATAAAATACACTTTAATGGAAGAATAATATAAATGACAATCAGAAGTTTCAATATTAGGTTGAACGTATTGTGCTTAAGAGGGGTGGGGAAACTTCTTATTAGAGTCCATTGCATTTCCTTTTTTTTATGTTGTATGTTTTTAGACTAAAACTATAAAAATCATTTCAAATAGCATTGAGGCAAAAGAGATAACTAAACAAATTTTAAAATTTAAATTCAACTGATTCTTAACAGTGCATTTATCCCTATAGCAATTTAGGTTGAGCATATTGTGCTTGAGGGGGGGTGGGGAAACTTCTTATTAGAGTCCATTGCATTTCCTTTTTCTTATGTTGTATGTTTTTAAACTAAAACTATAAAAATCATTTCAAATAGCAATGAGGCAAAAGAGATAACTAAAAAAATTTTAAAATTTAAATTCAACTGATTCTTAATGGTGCATTTATCCTTTTAGGAATTTAGAATTCTAAAAATTGAAAAAGTGCAATGTTTAGATTTTAAAATTTGTTGCTAAAGCCATTGCATTTGAATGGTGAGAAAAACATAATATTTGAAAATGTATAATACACAAAAATACAAGTATTGGACTCAATTGTCTATATTACACTTTAGTGGGAGAAAATTATAAATAGCAATCCCAAGTTTTAATATTAGGTCAAGCATATTGCACTTGAGGGGGGTAGGCAAACTTCTTATTAGAGTCTCTTGCGTTTGCTTTTTCTTATGTTGCATATTTTTAGACTAAAATTATATAAATCATTTCTAATAGCATTGTGGCAAAGCAGATAATTAAAAAAATTTCAAAATTTAAATTCAATTGATTATTTATAGTGCCTTTATCCTTATAGGAATTTAGAATTCTAAAAATTGAAAAAGTGCAATATTTTGATTTTTAAATTTATTACTAATGCCATTATATTTTAATGGTGAGAAAGCATAATATTTGAAAATGTTAAATAAACAAAATTACAAGTATTGGACTCAATTTTATACAGTACAATTTAGTCGAAGAATAATATAAATAGCAATCGCAAACTTCAATACTTAGTTGAGCATATTGCGCTTGAGGGGGGTGGGAAACTTCTTATTAGAATCCATTGCATTTCCTTTTTTTTATGTTGTATGTTCTTAGACTAAAATTATATAAATCATTTCAAATAGCATTGTGGCAATAGAGATTACTAAAACAATTTCAAAATTTAAATTCAACTCATTATTAACAATGCAATTATTCCTATACGAATTGAGAATTCTAAAAATTGAAAAAGTGCAATATTTTGATTTTAAAATTTATTGCTAATGCCATTACATTCTAATGGTGGGAAAAACATAATATTTGATAATGTTAAATACACAAAAATACAAGTATTGGACTCAATTTTATAAATTAGACTTTAGTGGAAGAAAATTATAAATAGCAATCCCAAGTTTCAATGCTAGATCGAGCATATTGCACTTAAAGGGGATGGGCAAACTTTTTAGACTAAAATTATCTAAATCATTTTAAATAGCATTGTGGCAAAGGAAATAATTAAAAACAAATTCAAAATTTAACTTCAACTAATTATTAACAGTGCATTTATCCCTATAAGAATTTAGAATTCTAAAAATTGAAAAAGTGCAATCCCAAGTTTCATTGTTAGGTCGAGCATTACATTTAGAATTCTAAATTATTTGTTAATGCCATTACATTTGAATGGTGAGAAAACATAATATATGAAAATGTCAAATACACAAAAATACAAGTATTGGACTCAATTGTATAAATTACACTTTAATGGAAGAAAATTATAAATAGCAATCCCAAGTTTCATTGTTAGGTCGAGCATATTGCGCTTGAGGGGGGTGGGAAGCTTCTTAGTGGAGTGCATTGCATTTTCTTTTTCTTATGTTGTATGTTCTTAGACTAAAACTATATAAATCACTTTAAATAGCATTGAGGCAATGGAGATTACTAAAAAAATTTGACAATTTAAATTCAACTGATTATTAACAGAGCATTTATCCCTATAGGAATTTAGAATTCTAAAAATTCAAAAGTGCAATGTTTTGATTTTTAAATTTATTGCTAATGCCATTACATTTGAATGGTGAGAAAAACATAATATTTGAAAATGTTAGATACACAAAAATACAAGTATTGGACTCAATTGTATAAATTACACTTTAGTGGAAGAAAATTATAAATAGTAATCCCAAGTTTCACTATTACGTCGTGCATATTACTGTTGGGGGGGGTGAGCAAATTTCTTATTAGACTTCCTTGCATTTACTTTTTCTTATGTTGTATATTTTTAGAGTCAAATTATATAAATCATTTCAAATAATATAAAGAGCAATCGCAAACTAAAATATTAGGTTGAGCATATTGCGCTTGAGTGGGGTGGGGAACCTTCATATTAGAATCCATTGCATTTCCTTTTTCTTATGTTGTACGTTCTTAGACTAAAACTATATAAATCATTTCAAATAGCATTGAGGCAATGGGGATTACTAAAAAATTTTCAAAATTTAAATTCAACTGATTATTAACAGTGCATTCATCCTTATAGGAATTTAGAATTCCAAAAATTGAAAAAGGGCAATGTTTTAATTTTTAAATTTATTGCTAATGTCATTACATTTTAATGGTGAGAAAACATAATATTTGAAAATGTTAAATAAAAAAAAGTACTAGTATCGGACTCAATTGTATAAATTACACTTTAGTAAAAGAAACTTATAAATAGCAATCTCAAGTTTTAATGTTAGGTCGAGCATATTGCGCTTCAGGGGGGGTGGGCAAACTTTTTATTAGAGACCCTTGCGTTTGCTTTTTCTTATGTTTTATATTTTTAGACTAAAATTATATAAATGATTTCAAATAGCATTGTGGCAAAGCAGATAATTAAAAAAATTTCAAAATATAAATTCAGCTGATTATTAACAGTGCATTTACCCCTATAGGAATTTAGAATTCTAAAAATTGAAAAAGTGCAATGTTTTGATTTTTAAATTTACTGCTAATGCCATTATATTTTAATGGTGAGAAAACATAATATTTGAAAATGTTAAATAAACAAAAATACAAATATTAGACTCAATTATATACAATACACTTTAGTGGAAGAATAATATAAACAGCAATCGCAAGCTTTAATATTAGGTTGAGCATATTGCCCTTGAGAGGGGTAGGGAAACTTCTTATTAGAGTCCATTAAATTTCCTTTTTCTTATGTTGTATGTTCTTAGACTAAAACTATATAAATTATTTCAAATAGCATTGAGGCAATGGAGATTTCTAAAAAAATTTCAAAAAATTTAAATTCAACTGATTCTTAACAGTGAATTTATCACTATAGGAATTTAGAATTTTAAAAATTGTGAAAGTGCAATGTTTTGATTTTAAAATTTATTACTAATGCCATTACATTTGAATGGTGGGAAAAACATAATATTTGAAAGTGTTAAATACATAAAAATACAAGTATTGGACTTAATTGTACAAATTACACTTTAGTGGAAGAAAATTATAAATAGCAATCCCAAGTTTTAGTGTTAGGTCGAGCATATTGCGCTTGAGGGTGGTGGGAAAACTTCTTATTAGAGTCCCTTGCATTTGCTTTTTCTTATGTTGTATATTTTTAGACTAAAATTATATAAATCATTTCAAATAACATTGTGGCAAAGGAGATAATTAAAAAAAATTCAAAATTTAAATTCAATTGATTATTAACAGAGTATTTATCCTTATAGGAATTTGGAATTCTAAAAATTGAAAAAGTGCAATGTTTAGATTTTTAAATTTATTGCTAATACCATTACATTTGAATGGTGAGAGAACATAATATTTGAAAATCTTAGAAAAACAAAAATGCAAGTATTGGACTCAATTAGATACCATACACTTTAGTGGAAGAATAGTATAGCTAGCCATCGCAAACTTCAATATTGGGTTGAGCATATTGTGGTTGAGGGGGGTGGGGAAGCTTCTTATTAGAGCCCATTGCATTTCCTTTTTCTTATGTTGTATGTCCTTAGGCTAAAACTATATAAATCACTTGAAATAGCATTAAGGCAATGGAGATTACTAAAAAAATTTCAAAATTTAAATTCAACTAATTATTAATAGTGAAAATGTTAAATACACAAAAATACAAGTATTGGACTTAATTGTACAAATTACACTTTAGTGGAAGAAAATTATAAATAGCAATCCCAAGTTTCACTATTACGTCGAGCATATTGCGCTTGAAGGGGGTGGGTAAACTTTAGAGTCGCTTGCATTTGCTTTTTCTTATGTTGTATATTTTTAGACTAAAATTATATAAATCATTTCAAATAACATTATGGCATAGGAGATAATTAAAAAAAATTCAAAATTTAAATTCAACTGATTATTAATAGAGCATTTATTCCTATAGGAATTTAGAATTCTAAAAATTGAACAAGTGCAATGTTTTGATTTTTAAATTTATTACTAATGCCATTACATTTGAATGGTGAGACAACATAATATTTGAAAATGTTAAATAAACAAAAATACAAGTATTGGACACAAATCCATAAATTACACTTTAGTGGACGAAAATTATAAATAGCAATCCCAAGTTTCAATGTTAGGTCAAGCATATTGCGCTTGAGCAGGGTGGGGAAACTTCTTAGTAGAGCCCCTTGCGTTTACTTTTTCTTATGTTGTATATTTTTAGACAAAAATTATATAAATCATTTCAAATAGCATTATGGCAAAGTAGATAATTAAAACAATTTCAAAATTTAAATTCAATTGATTATTAACAGTTCATTTATCTGTATAGGAAATTAGAATTCTAAAAATTGAAAAAGTGCAATGTTTAGATTTTTAAATTTATTGCTAATGTCAATACACTTTAGTGGAAGAATAGTATAAGTAGCAATCGCAAACTTCAATATTGGGTAGAGCATATTACACTTGAGGGGGGTGGGGAAGCTTCTTATTAGAATCCATTGCATTTCCTTTTGCTTATGTTGTATGTTCTTAGACTAAAACTACATAAATCACTTTAAAAACCATTGAGGCAATGGAGATTACTAAAAAAGTTTCAAAATTTAAATTCAACTGATTATTAATAGTGCATTTATCCCTATATCCATTTAGAATTCTAAAAATTGAAAAAGTGCAATGTTTTGATTTTAAAATTTATTCATAATGCCATTACATTTGGATGGTGCAGAAAACTTAATATTTGAAAATGTTAAATATGCAAAAATACAAGTATTGGACTTAATTCTATAAATTACACTTTAGTGGAAGAAAATTATAAATAGCAATCACAAGTTTCAATATCAAGTCGAGCATATTGCACTTGAGGGGGGTGGGGAAATTTCTTATTGTTGTCCCTTGCACGTACTTTCTCTTATGTTGTATATTTTTGGACTAAAATTATATAAATCATTTCAAATACCATTGTGGCAAAGGAGATAATTAAAAAAAATTCAAAATTTAAATTCAACTGATTATTAACAGAGCATTTATCCCTTTAGGAATTTAGAATTCTAAAAATTGAACAAGTGCATAGTTTTGATTTTTAAATTTATTGCTAATGCCATTATATTTGAATGGTGAGAAAACACAATATTTGAGGGGGGTGGGCAAAATTCTTATTAGAGACCCTGGCATTTGCTTTTTCTTATGTTGTTTATTTTTATACTAAAATTATATAAATCATTTCAAATAGCATTGTAGCAATTAAGAATTAAAAAAATTTCAAATTTGAAATTCAATTGATTATTAATAGTGCATTTATCCCTATAGGATTTTAGAATTCTAAAATTGAAAAAGTGCAATGTTTTGATTTTTAAATTTATTGCTAATGCCATTACATTTGAATTGTGAGAAAACATAATATTTGAAAATGTTAAATACACAAAAATACAAGTGTTGGACTCAATTGGATAAAATATACTTTAGTGGAAGAATATTATAAATAGCAATCCTAGGTTTGAATGTTATGTCGAGCATATTGCGCTTGAGGGGACTGGGCAAACTTTTTCTTAGAGTCCTTTATATTTCCTTTTTCTTATGTTATATATTTGTAGATTAAAATTATGTAAATCATTTCAAATAACATTATGGCAAAGGAGATAATTAAAAAAATTTCAAAATTTAAATTCAATTGATTATTAAGAGTGCATTTATCCTTATAGGAATTTAGAAATCTAAAAATTGAAAACGTGCAATGTTTTGATTTTTAAATTTATTGGTAATGCCATTATATCTAATTGGTGAGAAAACATAATATTTGAAAATGTTAAATAAACAAAAATACAAGTATTGGACTCTATTGTGTAAATTACACTTTAGTGGAAGAAAAATTATAAATAGCAATTCCATGTTTTAATGTTAGGTTGAGCATATTACACTTGAGGGGGGGTGGGGAAATTTCTTATTAGAGTCCATTGCATTTCCTTTTTCTTATGTTGTATATTCTTAGACTAAAACTATATAAATCATTTCAAATAGCATTGAGGCAATGGAGATTACTAAACAATTTTCAAAATTTAAATTCAACTGATTATTAACAGTGCATTTATCCCTATAGGAATTTAGAATTCTAAAAATTAAAAAAGTGCAATGTTTGGATTTTTAAATTTATTGCTAATGCCAATACAGTTGAATGGTGAGAAAAACATAATATTTGAAAATGTTAAATACACAAAAATACAAGTATTAGACTCAATGATATAAATGACACTTTAGTGGAAGAAAATTATAAATAGCAATCTCAAGTTTCAAAGTTAGGTCAAGCATATTGTACTTAAGGGGGGTGGGCAAAATTCTTATTAGAGACCCTAGCATTTGTTTTTTCTTATGTTGTATATTTTTAGACTAAAATTATATAAATCATTTCAAATAGTATTGTCGCAAAGGAAAATTAAAAAAATTTCAAAATTTAAATTCAACTGATTATTAATACTGCATTTATCCCTATAGGATTTTAGAATTCTAAAATTGAAAAGTGCAATGTTTTGATTTTTAAATTTATTAGTAATTTCATTACATTTGAGTTGTGAGAAAACATAATATTTGAAAAGGTTAAATACACAAAAATACAAGTATTGGACTCAATTGGATAAAATACACTTTAGTAGAAAAATATTATAAATAGCAATCTCAAGTTTGAATGTTAGGTTGAACATATTGCACTTGAGGGGGCTGGGCAAACTTCTTATTAGATTCTCTTGCATTTGGTTTTTCTTATGTTTTATATTCGTAGACTAAAATTATATAAATCATTTCAAATAACATTGTGGCAAAGGAGAGAATTAAAAAATTTTTAAAATTTAAATTCAATTGATTATTAATAGTGCATTTATCCCTATAGGAATTTAGAATTCTAAAATTGAAAAAGTGCAATGTTTTGATTTTTAAATTTATTAATAATGCCATTACATTCAAATTACGAGAAAACATAATATTTGAAAATGTTAAATACACAAAAATATAAGTATTGGACTCAATTAGATAAAATACACTTTAGTAGAAGAATATTATATATAGCAATCAGAAGCTTGAATGTTAAGTCGAGCATATTGCGCTTGAGGGGGGTAGGCAAACTTCTTATTAGAGTCCCTTGCATTTGCTTTTTCTTATGTTTTATATTTGTAGACTAAAATTGTATAAATTATTTCAAATAACATTGTGGTGAAGGAGAGAATTAAAAAAATTTCAAATTTTAAATTCAATTGATTATTAAGAGTGCATTTATCCCTATAGGAATTTAGAATTTTAGAAATTAAAAAAGTGCAATGCTTTGATTTTTAAATTTATTACTAATGCCATTACATATGAATGGTGAGAAAACATAATATTCGAAAATGTTAAATAAACAAAAATTGAAGTATTGGACTCAATTATATACAATACATTTTAGTGGAAAAATAATATAAATAGCAATCGCAAATTTCAATATTAGGTGGAGCATATTGCCCTTGAGGGGGGTGGGGAAATTTCTTATTAGAGTCCATTGCATTTCCTTTTTTCTTATGTTGTATGTTTTTAGACTAAAATTATATTAATCATTTCAAATAACATTGAGGCAAAGGAGATAACTAAAAAAATTTCAAAATTTAAATTCAACTAATTATTAACTGTGCATTTATCTTTATAGGAATTTAGAATTCTAAAAATTGAAAAAGTACAATGTTTTGAGTTTAAAATTTATTGCTAATGTTGTTATATTTGAATGGTGAGAAAAAGATAATATTTGAAATTGTTAAATACACAAAAATACATGTATTGGACTCAATTGTATGCAATACAATTTAGTGGAAAAATAATATAAATAGCAATCGGAAACTTCAAGATTAGGTAGAGCATATTGCACTTGAGAGAGGTCGGCAAACTTATTATTAGAGTCCATTGAATTGCCTTTTTTTTATGTTGTATGTTCTAGGACTAAAACTGCATAAATCATTTCAAATAGCATTAAGGCAATGGAGATTTCTAAAAAAATTTCAAAATTTAAATTCAACAGATTATTAAGAGTCCATTTATCCTTATAGGAATTTAGAATTCTAAAAATTGAAAAAGTGCAATGTTTTGAAATTAAAATTTCTTGCTAATGCTAGTACATTTGAATAGTGAGAAAAATATAAAATTTGAAAATGTTAAATACACAAAAATAAATGTATTGGACTCAATTCTATGCAATACAATTTAGTGGAAAAATAATATAAATAGCAATCGCAAGTTTTAATATTAGGCCGAGCATATTTCGCTTAATAGGGGTGGGCAAACTTATTATTAGAGTCCATTGCATTGCCTTTTTTTTATGTTGTATGTTATAGGACTAAAACTGTATAAATCATTTCAAATAGCATTAAGGCAATGGAGATGTCTTAAAAAATTTCAAAATTTAAATTCAACTAATTATTAAGAGTGCATTTATTGTTATAAGGATTTAGAATTTTAAAAATTGAAAAGGTGCAATGTTTTGAATTTAAAATTTATTACTAATGCCATTACATTTGAATGGTGAGACAAACATAATATTTGAAAATGTTAAATGTACAAAAATACATGTATTGGACTCAATTTTATGTAATACAATTTAGTGGAAGAATAATATAAATTGCGATCGCAAGCTTCAATATTTGGTCGAGCATATTGCGCTTGAGGAGGGTGGGCAAACTTATTATTAGAGTCCATTGCATTTCCTTTTCTTATGTTGTATGTTATTACACTAAAATTATATAAATCATTTCAGATAGCATTAAGGCAATGGAGATTACTAAAAGAATTTCAAAATTTAAATTCAACTGATAATTAATAGTGCATTTATCCCTATTGGAATTTAGAATTTGAAAAATTGAAAAAGTGCAATGTTTTCAATTTAAAATTTATTGCTAAGCCCATTATATTTAAAAGGTGAGAAAAACCTAATATTTGAATATGTTAAATACACAAAAATGCATGTATTCGACTCACTTGTATGCAATACAATTTAGTGGAAGAATAATATAAATAGCAATCGCAAGTTTCAATATTACGTTGAGCATATTGTGCTTGAGGGGGGTGGGCAAACTTCTTATGAGAGTCCATTGCATTTCCTTTTTCTTATGTTGTATGTTCTTAGACTAAAACAATATAAATCATTTCAAATAGCATTCAGACAATGGAGATTACCAAAAAAGTTTCAAAATTTAATTTTAACTGGTTATTAACAGTGCAATTATCCCTATCGGAATTTAGAATTCCAAAAATTGAAAAAGTGCAATGTTTTTAGTTTAAAATTTATTGCTAAGGCCATTACATTTGAATAGTGAGAAAAACATAATATTTGAATATGTTAAATACAAAAAAATACATGTATTAGACTCAATTGTATGTAATACAATTTAGTGGAAGAATAATATAAATAGCAATCGCAAGCTTTAATATTAGTTTGAGCATATTGAGCTTGAGGGGGGTGGGCAAACTTCTTATTAGAGTCCATTGCATTTCCTTTTTCTTATGTTGTATGTTCTTAAACAAAATCTATATAAATCATTTCAAATAGCGTTGAGGCAATGGAAATTACTAAAAAAATTTCAAAATTTAAATTCAACTGATTATTAACAATGCATTTATCCATATCAGAATTTAGAATTCAAAAATTGAAAAAGTGCAATGTTTCGAATTTAAAATTTATTGCTAAGGTCATTACATTTGAAAGGTGAGAAAAACCTAATATTTGAATATGTTAAATACACAAAAATACATGTATTCTACTTAATTGTATGCAATACAATTTAATGGAAGAATAATATAAATGGCAATCGCAAGCTTCAATAATTGGTCGAGCATATTGCACTTGAGGGGGGTGGGCAAACTTCTTATTAGAGTCCATTGCATTTCCTTTTTCTTATGTTGTATGTTCTTAGACTAAAATTATATAAATCATTACAAATAGCATTGAGGCATTGGAGATTACTAAAAAAATTTCAAAATTTAATTTCGACGAATTATTAAAAATGCATTTATCCCCATAAGAATTTAGAATTCTAAAAATTGAAAAAGTGCAATGTTTTGACTATAAAATTTATGGCTAAAGCCATTACATTTGAATGGTGAGAAAAACGTAATATTTGAAAATGTTAAATACAAAAAAATAATGTATTGGACTCAATTGTATGCAATACAGTTCAGTGGAAGAATAATATAAATAACAATCGCAAGCTTCAATATTAGGCTGAGCATATTGCGCTTGAGGGGTGTGGGCAAACTTATTATTAGAGTCCATTGAATTGCCTTTTTGTTATGTTGTATGTTCTTAGACTAAAACTATATAAATCATTTCAAAT
>JAHLGP010015829.1:8435-20480 GCA_020141445.1 Bruguiera sexangula | reverse complement strand
CTTTAATCCCCCTACAGATGGGTTTCACTAAACCTCAATCAAAATACATGCCTTAGCACGGCTTGCAAACAAGTACACTGAATAAATAAATATTACACCGAGAATCTCTTTTACGCATGTATGAAATAATAGATCTCAGTCTCTTGATGATACTGCTTCGTTGAAGTATAGTAAATGAGATAGCAGTCACCTTACTCTCGATCTGAAACCCGACAAAGAAGAATATCAGTTGATTGGAGATCACCTCTTGAACCTTCTGCACGTACTGGTATATCTGCTCGATGGATCTGGGTTTCCTTTGATCAAGAACTCCTGAATAGCTTATTCACTCAAGCTATTCTAACTCTCCTGGTTGCACTAAGAATCTGTATATTCTCTCATGTTCTACAACCTCTCTTATGCGCTGATCGTGTATTTTCTCCCTTTCTGGTTTTCTCTTTTGCTTGCGCACAAAAATCTACTCATTTCTCAACGCAACGCATATTTATAGTGTAGCCCTAATGCGCAGCTGACCGTAGACCGTAGATTACTGAAATCATGAATCCTGGCCGTCCATAATCCTGTACGTGTAAAAACAAGTTACGATCAAATCTGCAAGAGTCGACTCATCGTAATGAAAGAGTCGACTCATCGTAATGCAAGAGTCGACTCTCCATAATCGATGCGCACTCTCTGTTGGATGGAGTCGACTCTCCATAGTCGACTCTTCGCCTTGAGTCGACTCTCCATAGTCGACTCTTCTCCTGAAGATCTATATTTCTCTATCTCCTAGACCTTCGAACTTCAGAGTAACATATCTTCGATCTTCGGAGTGAGATCTTCGAAGTCATTGAAAATTTTTCTATCTCCCGAATCTTCGAAGTGAGACATCTTCGAAGTCTCAAAATTTTCTATCTCCCGAATCTTCGAAGTCTGCATTTCTTCGACGTCTCAATTTTTGGCTATCTCCTAGATCTTCGAACTTCGACGTGTCAGAAATTTGTCTATCTCCTGAATCTTCGAAGTCTTCACTTTAACAACTCAGAAATATTTCTAACTCTCAGATCTTCGAAGGCAAATCTTCGAGCTGGAAAATCTTCAATCAACAACTCTTCGAAGTCTTCGGAAATGCAAGAGTCAACTCAACTTATTGCAAGAGTCGACTGATCGGATGAAGAGTCGACTCATCTTAATACAAGAGTCGACTGATCCAATCTGACAACGTGAGTCGACTCTCCTGGGCCGTGGAGTCGACTCTTCTGGAACTCTTCGACAAATAGCCGCATGGAGTCGACTCTCCTTTGACATGGAGTCGACTCTCTCCATCTGGAACATTCAGCTCATATATCTTCAAGTTACTCCTGGCTTTCAAATAAACAAAGACCTGTCATAACACTGTTGACAACAAATCCAATACACAAATCTGACATTCAAATCCATTTATCTCATGCAACAATAAGTCCGATGCCAAATCCACGTTCGCATAAATGGAACTTCAAGATTATAATAAGAAGTTTCCCCAATTCCCTCAAGAGCAATATGCTTGACCCAACATTAAAGTTTGGGATTGCTATTTATAATTTTCAACCATAAAAGTGTATTTTACACAATTGAGTCCACTACTTGTATTTTTGTTCAATTAACATATTCAATTAGTATGTTTCTCTCACCATTCAAAATGCAATGACACTAACAATAAATTGAAAAATCAAAACATTCCATTTTTTCAACTTTTAGAATTATAAAAACTTATAGGGATTAATGCATTGTTAATAATCAGTTGAAATTAAATTTTGTAATTTTTTTATTTACCTCCATTGCCACAATGCAGGTTGAAATGATTTATATAATTTTAGTCTTCAAACATATTACTTAAGGAAAAGCAAAAGCAATGAACTATAATAAGAAGCTTCCCCACTATTCTCAAGAGGAATATGCTTGACCCAACATTAAAGTGTAGCATTGCTATTTATAGTATTCACCCACTAAAGTGTATTTTACACAATTAAGTCCATTACTTGTATTTTTGTTAAATTAACATATCCAATTATTATGTTTTTTCTCACCATTTAAAATGCAATGGCACTAACAATAAATTGAAAAATCAAAACATTTCATTTTTTTCAACTTTTAGAATTATAAAGACATATAAGGATTAATGCATTGTTAATAATTAGTTGAATTTAGATTTTGTAATTTTTTTCACCGCCACTTTTGCCACAATGCAAGTTGAAATGGTTTATATAATTTGAATCAACAAACATATTACTTAAGAAAAAGCAAATGCAATAGATTATAAGAAGAAGTTTCCTCATTCCCCTCAAGAACAATGTGCTTGACCCAATATTAAAATTTAGGATTGCTAATTATAATATTCATCCACTAAAGTGTATTTTATACAATTGAGTCAATTACTTGTATTTTTGTTCAATTAAGATATTCAAATATTATGTTTTTCTCACCATTCAAAATATAGTGGCATTAATAATAAATTGAAAATTCAAAACATTACATTTTTCAACATTTAGAATTTTAAAAACCTATAGGGATTTATGCATTGTTAATAATCAGTTGAATATAAATTTTGTAATTTTTTTATTTGCCTCCATTGCCACAATACAGGTTGAAATTATTTATATAATTTTAGTTTACAAACATATTACTTAGGAAAAAGCCAATGCAATGGACTATAATAAGAAGCTTCCCCACTACCCTTAAGAGCAATATGCTTGACCCAACATTAAAGCTTAGCATTGTTATTTATAGTATACATCCACTAAAATGCATTTTACAAAATTAAGTTCATTACTTGTATTTTTGTTAAATTAGCATATTCAATTATTATGTTTCTCTCACCATTCAAAATGCAATGGCATTAACAATAAATTGAAAAATCAAAACATTCCATTTTTTTCAACTTTTAGAATTATAAAGACTTATAAGAATTAATGCATTGTTAATAATTAGTTGAATTTGGATTTTGTAATTTTTTTCATTGCCTCCTTTGCCATAATGCAAGTTAAAATGGTTTATATAATTTGAATCAACAAACATATCACTTAAGAAAAAGCAAAAGCAATAGAGTATAAGAAGTATCCTCATACCCTTCAAGAGTAATATGCTTGACACAACATTAAAGCTTAGCATTGCAATTTATAGTATTCATCAACTAAAGTTTCTGTCACTCCCCTCAAAAGCAATATGCTTGACCCAACATTAATGTTTGCAATTGCTATTTATAATTTTCAACCACAAAAGTGTATTTTACAGAATTGAGTTTACTACTTGTATTTTTGTTCAATTAACACATTCAAATATTATGTTTTTTTCACCATTCAAAATACGGTGGCATTAACAATAAATTGAAAAATCAAAACATTACATTTTGTCACCATTTAGAATTTTAAAAACCTATAGGGATTTAGCATTATTAATAATCAGTTGAATTTAGATTTTGTATTTTTTTTATTTGCCTCCATTGCCACAATGCAGGTTGAAATAATTTATATAATTTTAGTTTACAAACATATTACTTAAGAACAAGCAAATGCAATGAATTATAATAAGAAGCTTCCCCACTACCTTTAAATGCAATATGTTTGACCCAACATTAAAGCTTAACATTGCTATTTATAGTATTCATCCATTAAAGTGTATTTTCTACAATTGAGTCCATTACTTGTATTTTTGTTCAATTAACATATTCAAATATTATGTTTTTCTCACCATTTAAAATGCAGTGGCATTAACAATATATTGAAAATTTAAAACATTGCATTTTTTCAACTTTTGGAATTTTAAAGACTTATAGGGATTTACGTATTATTAATAATTAGTCCATCACTTATATTTTTCGTCAATTAACATATTCAAATATTATGTTTTTCCCACCATTCAAAATGCAGTGGCATTAACAATAAATTGAAAACTCAAAAATTGCATTTTTTCAACTTTTGGAATTTTAAAGAATTATAAGGATTTATGTATGGTTAATAATCAATTGAGTTTAAACTTTGTAATTTTTTTAATTGCCTCTATTGTCATAATGCAAGTTAAAATGATTCATATAGTTTGAGTCTACAAATATATTACTTAAGAAAAGGCAAATGCAGTGGAATATAATAAGAAGTTTCGCCACTCTCCTCAAGAGTAATACACTTGACCTAACATTAAAGTGTATTTTATACAATTAAGTCCATCACTTATATTTTTCTTCAATTAACATATTCAAATATTATGTTTTTCTCACAATTCAAAATGCAGTGACATTAACAATAAATTGAAAAATCAAAATATTGCATTTATTCAATTTGTAGAATTTTAAAGGCTTATAATGATTTATGTATTGTTAATAAACAGTTGAATTTAAATTGTAATTTTTTTAATTGCCTCCATAGCCACAATATAGGTTGAAATGGTTTATATAATTTTAGTCTACAAATATATTACTTAAGAAAAAGCGAATGCAGTGAACTATATAATAAGAAGTTTTGCCACTCCCCTCAAGAGCAATATACATGACCCAACATTAAAGCTGAGGATTGCTTTTTCTAATTTTCATCCACTAAAGTGTATTTTATCCAATTGAGTCTATTACTTGTATTTTTGTTCAATTAACATATTCAAATATTATATTTTTCTCACCATTCAAAATGCAATGACATTAACAATAAATTGAAACATTAAAACGTTCCATTTTTTTAACTTTTAGAATTTTAAGGACTTGTAGGGGTTAATTTATTGTTAATAATCATTTGAATTTTGATTTTGTAATTTTATTAATTGTCTCCTCAAGAGCAATATGCCTCACTCAACATTAAAGCTTACCATTGCTATTTATAATAGTCATTCCCTAAAGTGTATTTTATCCAATTGAGTCCATAACTTGTTTTTTTGTTCAATTAACATATTCAAATCTTACGTTTTTCTCACCATTCAAAATGCAGTGGCATTAACAATAAATTGAAAAATCAAAACATTGTATTTCTTCTTTTGGAATTTTAAAGACTTATAGAGATTTATGCATTATTAATAATTGGTTGAATTTAAATTTTGTAATTTTTGTAATTGCCTCCTTTGCCACAATTCAAGTTCAAATTATTAATATAATTTGAGTCTACAAATATATTACTTAAAAAAAAAAAAAGCAAATGCAATGGACTTGACACTTTCCTCAAGAGCAATATGCTTGACTCAACATTAAAGCTTAGACTTGCTATTT
Organism: Bruguiera sexangula; assembly: GCA_020141445.1. Lineage (NCBI taxonomy): Eukaryota > Viridiplantae > Streptophyta > Magnoliopsida > Malpighiales > Rhizophoraceae > Bruguiera > Bruguiera sexangula. Next base: position 15,280 of record JAHLGP010015829.1, on the reverse strand, counting down.
ATAATATTTATGCCTAAAAGTGTATTTTATATAATTGAGTCCATTACTTCTTTTTTTCTTTTTCAATTAACATATTCAAATATATGTTTGTCTCACCATTCAAAATGCAATGGCATTAACAATAATTGAAAAATCAAAACATTGCATTTTTTCAACTTTTGGAATTTTAAAAACTATTTATGCATTGTTAATAATCAGTTGAATTTAAATTTTGTAATTTTCTTACTTGTCTCCTTTACGACAATGCGATATGAAATGATTTATATAATTTTAGTCTACAAACATATTACTTAAGAAAAAGCTAATAAAATGGACTCTAATAAAATGTTTCCTCACTCCCCTCAAGATCAATATGCTTGACCCAACATTAAAGCTTAGCATTACTATTTATAATATTCATCTACTAAAGTGTATTTTATACAATTGAGTCCATTATTTGTATTTTTTTTTTTCAATTAACATATTCAAATATTATGTTTTTCTTACTATTCAAATTGCAATGGCATTAACAATAAATTGAAAAATCAAAACATTCCATTTTTTCAACTTTTAGAATTTTAAAGACTTATAGGGGTTAATTTATTGTTAATAATTAATTGAATGTAGATTTTGTAATTTTATTAATTGTCTCCTTAAGAGCAATATGCCTCACTCAACATTAAAGCTTAGCATTGCTATTTATAATATTCATCCCCTAAAGGGTATTTTATCCAATTGAGCCCATTAATTGTATTTTTGTTCAATTAACATATTCAAATATTATGTTTTTCTCACCATTCAAAATGCAATGACATTAAAAATAAATTGGAAAATCAAAACATTGTATTTTTCCAACTTTGAGACTTTTAAACACTTCTAAGGATCATTGCATTGTTAATAATTAATTGAATTTAAATTTTGTAATTTTTTTCATTGCCTCTTTTGCCACAATGCAAGTTAAAATGGTTTACGTAATTTGAAACTACAAACATATTACTTAAGAAAAAGCAAATGCAATAGACTATAAAAAGAAGTTTCCCCACACCCCTCAAGAGCAATATGCTTGACCCAATGTTAAAGCTTAGCATTGCTATTTATAATATTCATCCTCTAAAATGTATTTTATACAATTGAGTCCATTAATTATATTTTTGTTCAATTAACATATTCAAATGTTATCTTTTTCTCACCATTCAAAATGGAGTGGCATTAACAATAAATTGAAAAATCAAAACATTCATTGTTTCAGCTTTTAGAATTTTAAAGACTTATAGAGATTTGTGCATTGTTAATAATCAGTTATATTTAAATTTTGTAATTTTCTTAATTATCTTCTTTACGACAATGCGATATCAAATGATTTATATAACTTTAGTCTACAAACATAATACTTAAGAAAAAGCTAATGTAATAGACTCTAATATGAAGTTTCCTCACTCCCCTCAAGAGCAATATGCTTGACCCAACATTAAAGCTTGAGATTCATATTTATAATATTCATCCACTAAAATGTATTTTATACAATTGAGTCCATTACTTGTATTTTTTTTCAATTAACATATTCAAATATTACGTTTTTCTCACCATTCAAAATAGAGTGGCATTAACAATAAATTGAAAAATCCAAACATTCATTTTTTTAGCTTTTAGAATTTTAAAGACTTATAGGGATTTGTGCATTGTTAATAATTAGTTAAATTTAAATTTTGTAATTTTCTTAATTGCCTCCTTTGAGACAATGTGATATCAAATGATTTATATAATTTTAGTCTACAAACATATTACTTAAAAAAAAGCTAATGCAATGGACTCTAATATGAAGTTTCCCCACTCCCGTCAAGAGCAATATACTTGACCCAACATTAAAGCTTGGGATTCCTATTTATAATATTCCTCCATTAAAATGTATTTTATACAATTGAGTCCATTACTTGTATTTTTTTTTTCAATTAACATAATCAAATATTATGTTTTTCTTACCATTCAAAATGGAGTAGTATTCACAATAAATTGAAAAATCAAAACATTCATTTTTTCAACTTTTAGAATTTTAAGGACTTATAGAGATTTGTGCATTGTTAATAATAAATTAAATTAAAATTTTATAATTTTCTTAATTGTCTCTTTTGCGACAATGCAATATCAAATGATTTATATAATTTTAGTCTTCATACATATTACATAGGAAAAAGCTAATGGAATGGACTTTAATAAGAAGTCTTCCCACTTCTTTCAAGAGCAATATGCTTCACCCAACATTAAAGTTTGAGATTGCTATTTAAAATATTCATCCACTAAAGGGTATTTTATCCAATTAGGTCCACTATTTGTATTTTTCTCACCATTCAAAATGCAGTGGCATTAACAAGAAATTGAAAAATCAAAACATTCCATTTTTTGAACTTTTATAATTTTAAAGTCTTATAGGGATAAACGCAGTGTTAAGAATCTGTTGAATTTAAATTTTGCAATTTTCTTAATTGTCTCCTTTCTGACAGTGCGATATGAAATGATTTATATAATTTTAGTCTACATACATATTACTTAGGAAAAAGCTAATGGAATGAATTTTAATAAGAAGTCTCCCCACTCCTTTCAGGAGCAATATGCTTCACCCAACATTAAAGTTTAAGATTGCTATTTAGAATATTAATCCATAAAAGTGTATTTTACACAAATAAGTCCTTTAGTTGTATTTTTCTTTAATTAACATATTCAAATATTATGTTTTTCTCACCATTCAAAATGCAGCGGCATTAACATAAATTGAGAAATGAAAACATCGCATTTTTTCATCTTTTAGAATTTTAAAGTCTTATAGGGATAATGGAATGTTAAGAATCTGTTGAATTTAAAGTTTGCAATTTTCTTAATTGTCTCCTTTCTAACAATGCAATATGAAATGATTTATATAATTTTAGACTACAAATATATTACTTAAGAAAAAGCTAATGCAATGGACTCTAATAAGAAGTCTCCCCAGTCCCCTAAAGAGCAATATTTTTTATGCAACATTAAAGCTTGGGATAGCTATTTATAATAGTCATCCATAAACGTGTATTTTATATAATTGAGTCCATTACTTGTAATTTTATCAATTAACATATTCAAACTTTATGTTTTTCTTCCCATTCAAAATGCAATGGCATCAACAATAAATTGAAAAATCAAAACCTTGCATTTTGTACATATTTATAATTTTAAAGTCTTATAGGGATACATGCAATGTTAGGAATTTGTTGAATTTAAATTTTGCAATGTTCTTAATTGCCTTCTTTCTGACGATGTGATATGAAAGGATCTATACAATTTTAGTCTACAAACATATTACTTAAGAAAAAACTAATGCAATGGACTCTAATAAAAAGTCACCCCAATCCCCTCAAGAGCCATACGCTTGACTCAATATTAAAGCTTGGGATTGCTATTTATAATTGTTATCCATAAACGTTTGTTTTATATAATTGTGTCCATTACTTGTATTTTTGATCAATTAACATATTCAAACATTATATTGTCCTCTCTATTCAAAATGCAATGACAATAACAATAAATTAAAAAATCAAAACATTGCATTTTTTCAACATTTAACATTTTAAAATGTTAAAGCTTAGGATTCCTATTTTTAATGGTCATCCATTAACATGTATTTTATATAATTGAGTCCATTACTTGTATTTTTGATCAATCAACATATTCAAACATTATGTTTTTCTCCTTATTCAAAATGCAATGACATTCACAATAAATTGAAAAATCAAAATATTGCATTTTTTCAACATTTATAATTTTAAAGTCTTATAGGGATAAATGCAATGTTAACAATCTGTTGAATTTAAATTTTGCAAGTTTCTCAATTGTCTCTTTTCCAACAATGCGATAAGAAATGATTTATATAATTTTAGACTGCAAACATATTATTTAAGAAAAAGTTAATGCAATGGACTCTAATAAGAAGTTTCCATAGTCCGCTCAAGAACAATATGTTTGACCCAACATTAAAGCTTGGGATTACTATTTATAATAGTCATCCATAAATGTGTATTTTATACAATTGAGTCCATTACTTGTATTTTTGATCAATTAACATATTCAAACATTATGTTTTTCTCATCATTCAAAATGTAGTGACATTAACATAAACTGAAAAATGAAAACATTGCATTTTTTCATCTTTTAGAACTTTAAAGTCTTATAGGGATACATGCAATGTTAAGAATCTATTGAATTTAAATTTTGCAATGTTCTTAATTGTCTCCTTTCAGACGACATGACATGAAAGGATTTATATAATTTTAGTCTACAATCATATTACTTAAGAAAAAGCTAATACAATGGACTCTAATAAGAAGTCACCCCAGTCCCTTCAAGAGCAATACACTTAACCCAACCTTAAAACTTGGGATTTCTATTTATAATAGTCATCCACAAACGTGTATTTTATACAATTGAGTCCATTACTTGTATTTTTGATCAATTAACATATTCAAACCCTATGTTGTTCTCTCAATTCAAAATGCAATTGCATTAATGATAAATTGAAAAATCAAAACATTGCATTTTTTCAACATTTATAATTTTAAAGTTTTATAAGGATAAATGTAATGTTAATAATCTGTTGAATTTAAAATTTTCAATTTTGTTAATTATCTCTTTTCCTACAATGCGATATGAAATGATTTATATAATTTTAGGCTACAAACATGTTACTTAAGAAAAAGCTAATGTAATGAACTCTAATAAGAAGTCTCCCCAGTCCCCCTAAGAGCAGTATGCTTGACCTAACATTAAAGTTTCAGATTGCTATTTAGAATATTAATCCATAAAAGTGTATCTTACACAATTGAGTCCAACATATTCAAATATTATATTTTTCTCACCATTCAAAATATAGTGGCATTAACAATAAATTGGAAAACCAAAACATTGTATTTTTTCAACATTTATAATTTTAAAGTCTTATAAGGATAAATGCAATGTCAAGAATCTATTGAATTTAAATTTTTCAATTTTCTTAATTGTCTCCTTTCCAACAATATGATATGAAATGATTTATATAATTTTAGACTACAAATATATTAATTTAGAAAAACTAATGCAGTGGACTCTAATAAGAAGTCCCCCTATTCCCCTCAAGAGCAATATTTTTGACCCAACATTAAAGCTTGCGATTGCTATTTAGAATATTAATCCATATAAGGGTATTTTTCACAAATGAGCCCTTTAGTTGTATTTTTGTTCAATTTGCATATTCAAATATTATGTTTTTCTCACCAATGAAAATGCAGTGGCATTAACAATAAATTGAAAAATCAAAATATTGCATTTTTTCAACTTTGATAATTTTAAAGTCTTATCGAGACAAATACAAAGTTAAGAATCTGTTGAATTTAAATTTTTCAATTTCCTTAATTGTCTCCTTTTCATTAATGTGATATGAAATGATTAATATATTTTAGTCTACAAACATATTACTTAGGAAAAAGCTAATGCAATGTATTATAATAAGAAGTCTCCCTACTCCCTTCAAGTGCAATATGCTTGACCATCATTAAAGCTTAGGATTGATATTTATAATAGTCATCCATAAACGTGTATTTTATACAATTAAGTCCATTACTTGTATTTTTGATCAATTAACATATTCAAACATTATGGTTTTCTCCTCATTCAAAATGCAATGGCATTAACAATAAATTGAAAATCAAAACATTGCATTTTTTCAACATTTATAATTTTAAAGTCTTATAGGGATAAAGGCAATATTAAGAATCTATTAAATTTAAATTTTGCAATTTTCTCAATTGTCTCCTTTCCGACAATGTGATATGAAATGACTTATATAATTTTAGACCACAAACATATTACTTAAGAAAAAGCTAATGCAATGGACTTTAATAAGAATTCTCCCCACTCCTCTCAAGAGCAATATGCTTGACCTAACATTAAAACTTGACATTGCTATTTAGAATATTAATCCATAAAAGTGTATTTTTCACAAGTGAGAACTTTAGTTGTATTTTGTTCAATTCACATATCCAAATATTATCTTTTTCTCACCAATGAAAATGCAGTGGCATTAACAATAAATTGAAAATCAAAACATTGCATTTTTTAAACATTTATAATTTTAAAGTCCTATAGGGATAAATGCAATGCTAAGAGTCTGTTGAATTTAAATTTTGTAATTTTCTCAATTGTCTCCTTTCTAGTAATGCGATATCAAATGACTTATATAATTTTAGACTGCAAAAATATTACTTAAGAAAAAGCTAATGCAATGGACTCTAATAAGAAGTCTCCCCACTCCCCTTAAGAGCAATATGCTTGACCCAACATTAAAGCTTGGGATTGCTATTTAGAATATTAATCCATAAATGTGTATTTTACGCAATTGAGTCCTTTAGTTGTATTTTTGTTCAAGTAACATATTCAAACATTATGTATTTCTCACCATTCAAAATGCAATCCCATTAGCAATAAATTGAAAAATCAAAACATTGCTTTTTTTCTCAGCTTTGATAATTTTAAAGTCTTATATAGATAAATGCAAAGTTAAAACTCTGTTGAATTTAAAATTTTCAATTTTCTTAATTGTCTCCTTTCTGACAATGCGATATAAATGATTTATATAATTTTAGTCTACCAACATATTACTTAAGAAAAAGCTTATGCAATGGACTCTAATAACAAGTCTCCCCACTCCCCTTAAGAGTAATACGCTTGACCTAATATTAAAGCGTGAGATTGCTATTTAGAATATTAATCCATAAAAATGTATTTTACACAATTGAGTCCTTTATTTGTATTTTTGTTCAACTAACATATTCAAATATTATGTATTTCTCACCATTAAAAATGCAATG
>JAHLGP010015827.1:10727-30514 GCA_020141445.1 Bruguiera sexangula | reverse complement strand
TGCGACAAAATGTAAGAAAAGGCAGCTAGGAAGGGGAACAAGAGAAATAACTCAAATTTCGATAAGCAAAACTGATCCAAACTCTTAAAGACTCATAGCACCTGATGTAACATACAATGAATGCAACAAAGTGCATAATCAAAAGAAGGAATTGAAGACGCCATTAAACATAATTCAGGTTTAATAAAAGTAAAGTCATGTCCCAATGCTCAAAAGAAAAGGAACTTAGGTTATAAACCATTGTGAACCAAAGTTATATGGTAGGATATTGGCATTACAATCTATAAAAAAGTGACTTTAGAGTAATGAGTTGAGTTGGAAAGCGAGAAAACATAATAAAACACAGCTAAGAAGGAGAACTAGAGAAAAAACTCAAATTATGATTAGCAAATCTAATTTAAAGCACAAAGCTCTTGCAACACTTAATGTTAAACACAAAGAATGCAACAAAATCTACAATCAAAGTTATAAGGTAGGGTATTGGCATTAGAACCAATAAAGAAGTGATTTGAAAGTAATGAGTTGTATTGCAAAGTGACAAAATGTACTAAAAGACAGCTAGGAAGAAGAACTAAAGGAAAAGCTCAAATTTTGATAAGCAAATCTGATTTAAAGCCCAAAGCACTCATAGCACCTGATCTTAAAAACAATGAATGCAACAAAATCCACAATGAAAACAAGGAATTAAAGACCTTATTAAACATAATTTGGGTTTCACAAAAGTAAAGCCTTGAGCCCAAAGGAATAGAAACTTCAGTTATAAACCTAGACCCTATGTTCAAAGCATTATGAACCAAAGGTATAAGGTAAGATATTGGCATTACAATCTATAAACAAGTGATTTGAGAGTAATGAGTCAAGTTGGAATGCGAGAAAATGTAATCAAACGTGGCTAAGAAAAAAGAACTAGAGAAAAAACACAAATTTTGACAACCAAATGTAATTTAAAGCAGAAAACTCTCGTAGCACCCAATGTTAAACACAAAGAATGCAACAAAATCCACAATCAAAGTTAAGTTCCTGTTCCATTGGGAATTGGGCGAACACTTTATTTTTTTAAACCTGAATTATATTTTTTGGTGTCTTAAATTCCTCCTTTTGATTGTGGGTTTCATTGCATTCTTTATGTTTAACTGTGGGTGCTATGAGTGCTTTGTGCTTTAAATCAGGTTTGTTTATCAAAATTGGAGTTTTTTTCTCTAGTTCTTTTTCTTAGCTACCTCTTATTATGTTTCTTTGCATTCCAAGTCGGCTCATTACTACCAAATCTCTTCTTTCTAGATTGTAATGCCTATATCCTTCCTTTCACCTTTGGTTCGTGATGCTTTGAATAGTGGGTATATGATTATACCTAGGATCTTATTCCTTTCAGCATTGGGCCGAAGTTTTCCTTTTGTGAAACCTCAATTATCTTACTTTAGGTGTTGAATTTCTTCTTTTGATTGCAGGTTTCATCGCATTCTTTGTGTTTGACATTGGGTGCTATTAGAGTCTTAGGCTATAAATCTGGTTTGCTTCTCAAAATTGGAGTTTTTTCTCTAGTTCTTCTTAGCTGCCTCTTATTATGTTTTGTTACATTCCAACTCAGCTCATTACTACCAATCTCTTCTTTCTAGATTGTAATGCGAATATCCTTCCTTTCCCCTTTGGTTCATGATGCTTTGAACAGTGGGTCTAGGTTTATACATTAAGTTCCTGTTCCATTGAGCATTGAGCCAAGGTTTTACTTTTGTTAAACCTCAATTCTGTTTTTTGGTGTCTTCAATTCCTTCTTTTGATTATGGATTTCATTACATTGTTTGGGTTTAACATTGGGTGCCATGAGAACTTTGGGCTTTAAATCTGGTTTGCTTATCAAAATTGGATGTTTTTCTCTAGTTCTTGTTAGCTACCTTTTATTACCTTTTGTTGCATTCCTACTCGGCTCATATCACCCAAATCTCTTCTTTCTAAATTGTAACTTAAGTTCCTGTTCCATTAAGCATTAGGCCAAGGCCTTACTTTAATTAAACCTAAATTATGTTTCTTGGGGTCTTCAATTGCATCTTTCGATTATGGGTTTCATTGCATTCTTTTGGTTTAACATTGGCTGTTATGATGGCTTTGGGCTTTAAATCCGGTTTGCTTATCAAAATTGGAGTTTTTTCTCTAGTTTTTCTTCTTAGCTGCCTATTATTACATTTCTTTGCATTCCAACTCGACTCATTACTACTAAATCATTTCTTTCTAATTGTAATGCCAATATCCTTCCCTTCACCTTTGGTTCATGATGCTCAGCGGGTATAGGGTTATACCTTAGGTTCTTTTACATTTCAGCATTGGGCCAAGGTTTTACATTTGTTAAACCTTAATATGTTACTTTGGGACTTTAATCCCTTCTTTTGATTGTGGGTTTCATTGCATTCTTTGTGTTTGACATTGGGTGACATGAGAGTTATAGGCTTTAAATCTGGTTTGCTTCTCAAAATTGGAGTTTTTTCTCTAGTTCTTCTTCTTATCTGCCTTTTATTATGTTTTGTTGCATTCCAACTCGGCTCATTACTACCAAATGTCTTCCTTTTAGATTGTAGTGCCAATATCCTTCCTTTCCCCTTGGGTTCATGATGCTTTGAATAGTGGGTATAGGTGTATACCTTAAGTTCCTATTCTATAGAGCATTGGGCCAACATTTTACTTTTGTTCAACCTGAATTATGTTTTTTTGGGTCTTCAATTCCTTCTTTTGATTGTGGGTTTCATTGCATTATTTTTGTTTGACATTGGGTGCTATGAGAGATTTGGGCTTTAAATCAGGTTCCTATTCTTAGCTGCCTCTTATTACGTTTTGTTGCATTCCAACTCAGCTCATTACTACTAAATCTCTTCTTTCTAGATTTTAATGCCAATATTCTTCCTTTCACCTTTGGTTTGTGATGCGTTGAACAGTAGGTATAGGATTATACCTTAAGTTCTTTTTCCTTTCAGCATTGGGCTAAGGTTTTACTTTTGTTAAACCTCAATATGTTACTTTCGGTCCTCGATTCCTTCTTTTGTTTGTGGGTATTATTGTATTGTTTGTGTTTGACATTGGGTGTTGTGAGTGTTTTTGGCTTTAAATTTGGTTTGCTTCTCAAAATTTGAGTTTTTTCTCTAGTTCTTCTTCTTAGTTGCCTCTTCTTACGTTTTCTTGCATTCTAGCTTGGCTCATTACAACCAAATCTCTTCCTCTTGGATTGTAATGCCAATATCCTTCCATTGACCTTTGGTTCATGATGCTTTGAATAGTGGGCGTAGGATTAAACCTTATGTTCTTGTTCCTTTAAGTATTGGGGCAAGGCATTACTTTTGTTAAACCTGAATTGTGTTTCTTGCAGTCTTCAATTCCTTCTTTTGATTGTGGGTTTCATTGCATTATGTGTGTTTAACATTGGGTGCTATGAGAGCTTTGGGCTTTAAATTGGGGTTTTCCAATCAAAATTGGAGTTTTTTCTCTAGTCTTTCTTCTTAGCTGCCTCTTATTACGTTTTTTTGCATTCCAACTCAGCTTATTACTACCAAATCTCTTCTTTCTAGATTGTAATGCCAATACTCTTCTTTTCACCTTTGGTTCATGATGCTTTGAATTGTGGGTATAGGATTATACGTTAAGTTCTTGTTCCTTTGAGCATTAGCCCAAGGTTTTACCTTTGTTAAACGTGAATTATGTTTCTTGGGGTCTTCAATTCCTTCTTTTGATTATGGGTTCCATTGTAATCATTGTGTTTAACTTTGGGTGCTATGAGAGCTTTGGGCTTTAAATCAGGTTCGCTTATCAAAATTGGAGTTTTTTCTCTCATACTAATTCTTAGTTGCCGCTTTTTATGTTTTGTTGCATTCCATACTAAGTCTTGTCTTTCTAGATTGTAATACTAATATCCTTCCTATCACCGTTGGTTCATGTTGCTTTGAATAGTGGGTACAGGATTACACCTCAAGTTCTCGTTCCTTTGAGCATTGGGCCAAGGTTTTACTTTTGTTGAACACCATTTATGTTTCTTGGGGTCCTCAATTCCTTCTTTTGATTGTAGGTTTCATAGCATTCTTTGTGTTTAACATTGGGTGCTATAAGAGTTTTGGGCTTTAAATTAGGTTTGTTTCTTAAAATTGGAGTTTTTTCTCCACTTCTTCTTCTTAGCTACCTCATATTACATTTTGTTGCATTCCAACTCAGCTCATTACTACCAAATCTTGTCTTTCTTGATTGTAATACCTGAAGATCTTTTTCCTTTCAGCATTGGGCTAAGGTTTTAGTGCTGTTAAACCTCAATTATGTTTCTTGGGCTCTTCAATTCATTCTTTGGATTGTCTATTTCATAGCATTCTTAGAGTTTAACATTCGGTGCTATGAGAGCTTTGTGCTTTAAATGAGGTTTGCTTCCTAAAATTGGAGTTTTTTTTTCTGTAGTTCTTCTTCTTAGTTGCCACTTATTACATTTTGTTGCATTCCAACTCGGCACATTACTACAAAGTGTCATCTTTCTAGATTGTAATGCCAATATACTTCCTTTCACCATTGGTTCATGATGCTTTGAACTGTAGGTATAGGATTATTCCTTAAGTTCCCTTTGATCATTGAGCCAAGGTTTTACTTTTGTTAAACATCATTTATGTTTCTCAGGGTCTTCAATTCCTTCTTTTGATTGTTGGTGTCATAGCATTCATTGTGTTTAACATTGGGTGCTATGAGAGTTTTGGGCTTTAAATCAGATTTGCTTCTCAAAATTGGAGTTTTTTCTCTAGATCTTCATCTTAGCTGCCTCATATTATGTTTTGTTCCATACCAACTCGACTCATTACTACCAAATCTTGTGTTTCTAGATTGTGATGTCAATGTCCTTTCCTTTCACCCATTGTTCGTGATGTTTTGAACTGTGGGTATAGGATTACACCTTAAGTTCTTGATCCTTTGAACATTGGACCAAGATTTTACTTTTGTTAAACATCGTTTATGTCTTTTGAGGTCTTCAATTCCTTCTTTTGATTGAGGGTTTCATTGTTTTCTTTATGTTTAACATTCATTGCCATAAGAGCTTTGTGCTTTAAATCAGGTTTGCTTCCCAAAATTGGCATTTTTTCTCTAGTTCTTCTTCTTAGCTGCCACTTATTATGTTTCGTAGCATTCCAACTCAGCTCATTACTACAAAGTCTTGTCTTTCTAGATTGTAATGCCAATATCCTTCCTTTCACCATTGGTTCATAATGCTTTGAAATATGGGTATAGGATTATTCCATAAGTTCTTGTTCCTTTGAGCATTGGGCCAGGCTTTTACTTTTGTTAAGCATCATTTACATTTCTTGCGCTCTTCAATTCCTTCTTTTATTATGGGTTTCATAGCATTGTTTGTGTTTAACATTGGGTGCTCTAAGAGCTTTGGGATTTAAATCAAGTTTGGTTCTCAAAATTGCAGTTTTTTCTCTAGTTCTTCTTCTTAGCTGCCTCTTATTATGTTTTATTGCATTCCAACTCAGCTCATTACTACCACATCTCATCTTTCTAAATTGTAATGCCAATATCCTTCCTGTCACCGTTGGTTCAAGATGCTTTGAACTGTGTGTACAGGATTACACCTTAAGTATTTATTCCTTTGAGCATTGGGCCAAGGTTTTACTTTTGTTTAACACTATTTATGTTTCTTGGGGTCTTCAATTCCTTTTTTTGATTGTGGGTTTCATAGCATTCTTTGTATTTAACGTTGGGTGCTATGAGTGCTTTGGGCTTTAAATCAGGTTTGCTTCTTAAAATTGGAGTTTTTTCTCCACTTCTTCTTCTTAGCTCCCTTTTATTACATTTTGTTGCATTCCAACTCAACTCATTACTACCAAATCTAGCCTTTCTAGATTGTTATGCCAATATCCTTCCTCTAACCATTGGTTCATGATGCTTTGAATTGTGGGTATAGTATTATACCTTAAGTTCTTGTTCCATTGAGCATTGAGCCAAGCTTTTACTTTTGTTAAACATGCTTTATGTTTCTTTGGGTCTTCAATTCCTTCTTTCATTGTGGGTTTGATAGCATTATTTGTGTTTAACATTGGGTGCTATGAGACCTTTAGGTTTTAAATCAAGTTTGGTTCTCAAAATTGGAGTTTTTTTCTCTTATTCTTCTTCTTAGCTGCCTATTATTATGTTTTGTTGCATTTGAATTCAGCTCATTGCTACCAAATCTCATTTTTCTAGATTGTAATGACAATATCCTTCCTTTCACCATTGGTTTGTGATGCTTTGAGCAATGGGTATAGGATTATACATGAAGATCTTGTTATTTCAGCATTGGGCCAAGCTTTCAGTTTTGTAAAACCAGAGTTATATTTTTTCAGGTCTTCAATTCCTTCTTTTGATTGTGGGTTTCATTTAATTCTTTTTGTATAACATTGGGTGCTATAAGAGTTTTGGGCTTCAAATCAGGTTTGCTTTTTAAAATTGGAGTTTTTTCTTCAATTCTTCTTCTTAGCTCTCACTTATGACATTTTCTTGCATTCCAGCTCAACTCATTACTACCAAGTCTCATCTTTCTAGGTTGTAATGCCAATATCCTTTCTGTCACCATTGGTTCATGATGCTTTGAACACTAGGTACAAGATTACACCTTAAATTTTTATTCCTTTGAGCATTGGGTCAAGGTTTTACTTTTGTGAAACACCATTTATGTTTCTTGGAGTCTTCAATTCCTTCTTTTGATTGTGGGTTTCATAGCATTCTTTGTGTTTACCATTGGGTGCTATGAGAGCTTTGGGCTGCAAATCAGGTTTGCTTCTCAAAATTGGAGTTTTTTCATTACGTTTTGTTACATTACAACTTGGCTCATTACTACCAAGACTTGTCCTTCTAGATTGTAACGCCAATGTCCTTCTTGCTTCCATTGGTTCATAATGCTTTTAATAGTGGGTACAGGATTACACCTTAAGTTCTTATTCCTTTGAGCATTGGGCCAAGGTTTTACTTTTGTTAAACACCAGTTATGTTGTGGTCTTCAATTCCTTCTTTGTTTGTGGGTTTTATAGCATTCTTTGTGTTTAACATTGGGTGCTATGAGAGCTTTGGGCTTTAAATCAGGTTTGCTTCTCAAAATTGGAGTTTTTTTCTCGACTTCTTCTTCTTAGCTCCATTTTATTACATTTTGTTGCATTCCAACTTGGCTCATTACTAGAAAATCTAGTCTTTCTAGATTGTTATGCCAATATCCTTCCATCCACTACTGGTTCATGATGCTTTGAACTGTGGGTATAGTATTATACCTTAAGTTTTTGTTCGTTTGAGCATTGGGCCAAGCTTTTACTTTTGTTAAACATCCTTTATGTTTCTTGGGGTCTTCAATTCCTTCTTTCATTGTGGGTTTCATAGAATTTTTTGTGTTTAACATTTGATGCTATGAGAGCTTTGGATTTTAAATCAGGTTGGGTTCTCAAAATTGGAGTTTTTTCTATCATTCTTCTTCTTAGCTGCCTCTTATTATGTTTTGTTGCATTCAAACTTACTACCAAGTCTCATCTTTCTAGATTGTAATGACAATATCCTCCCATTCACCTTAGGTTCATGATGCTTTGAACAATGGTTATAAGATTATACCTGAAGATCTTTTTCTTTTAGCATTGGGCCAAGCCTTCAGTTTTGTAAAACTTGAATTATGTTTTTTGGGGTCTTCGATTCCTTCTTTTGATTGTGGGTTTCATTTCCTTCTTTCTGTATAACTTTGGGTGCTATGAGAGCTTTGGGCTTCAAATCAAGTTTGCTTCTCAAAATTGAAGTTTTTTCTTTAATTCTTCTTCTTAGCTTCCACATATGACGTTTTCTTGCATTTGAACTTGACTCATTACTACCAAGTCTCATTTTTCTAGATTGTAATGGCAACATCCTTCCTATCACCATTGGTTCATGATGCTTTGAACAGTGGGTACAAGATTACACCTTAAGTTATTATTCCTTTGAGCATTGGGCCAAGGTTTTGCTTTTGTTAAACACCATTTATGTTTCTTAGAGTCTTTAATTCCTTCTTTTGATTGTGGGTTTCATAGCATTCTTTGTGTTTAACATTGGGTGCTATGAGAGCTTTGGGCTTTAAATCAGGTTAGCTTCTCAACATTGGAGTGTTCTCTTTACTTCTTCTTCTAAGCTGCCACATATTACATTTTGTTGCATTCCAACTCATCTCATTACTACCAAGCCTCATCCTTCTAGATTGTAACATCAATATCCTTCCTTTCACCGTTGGTTCATGATGATTTGAATAGTGGGTATTCCTTTATACCTTAAGATCTTATTCCTTTCAGCATTGGGCCAAGGTTTAAGTTTTGTCAAACCTGAATTATGTTTCTTGGGGTCTTCAAATCCTTCTTTTGATTGTGGGTTTCATAACATTCTTTGTATTTAACATTGGGTGTTATGAGAGCTTTGCGCTTTAAATATGGTTTGCTTGTCAAAATTTGAGTTTTTTCTCTAGTTCTTCTACTTAGCTGCCTCTTATTATGATCTGTTGCTTTCCAACTTGGCTCATTACAACCAAATCTCATCTTTCTAGATTGTAATGCCAATATCCTTCCTTTCACCATTGGTTGATGAGGCTTTGAATTGTGGGTATAGGATTACAGCTTAAGTTCTTGTTCCTTTGAGCATTGGGCCAACATTTTACTTTTGTTAAGCATCATTTGTGTTTCTTAGGGTCCTTAATTTCTTCTTTTGATTGTGGGTTTCATAGCATTCTTTGTGTTTAACATTGGGTGCTATGAGACCTTTGGGCTTTAAATCAGGTTTGCTTTTTAAAATTGGAGTTTTATCTCTAGTTATTCTACTTTGCTGCCTCTTATTACGTTTTCTTGTGTTCTAACTTTGCTCATTACTACCAAATCTCGTCTTTCTAGATTATAATGCCAATATCCTTCCTTTCACAATTGGTTCATGATGCTTTGAACTATGGTTATAAGATTACACTATATGTCCTTGTTCCTTTGAGCATTGGGCCAAGGTTTTACTTTTGTTTAACATCATTTATGTTTCTTGGGGTCTTCAATTCCTTCCTTTGATTATGGGTTTCTGTGCATTCTTTGTGTTTAACATTGGGTGCTATGAGAGATGTGGGCCAATATCCTTCCTAGTATTACTTTTTGTGTAAATTGAAATTTTTCTCTTGTTTTTCTTCTTAACTGCCTAGTATTACTTTTTGGTGCATTCCAACTCAACTCATTACTACCAAATGTCTTCTTTCTAGATTGTAATGCCAATATCCTTCCTTTCACCATTGGTTCATGATGCTTTGAACTGTGGGCATAAGATTATACCATATGGTCTTCTTCCATTGAGCTTTGGGCAAAGGTTTTAATTTTGTTAAACATTATTTATGTTTCTTAGGGTCTTCAATTCCTTCTTTTGATTGTGGCTTTCATCGCATTCTCCGTGTTTAACTTTGGGTGCTATGAGAGCTTTGGTTTTTAAATCAGATTTGCTGATCAAAATTGGAGTTTTTCCTCTTGTTCTTCTTCTTTTCTACATCTTATTATGTTTTGTTGCATTCCAACTCGGCTTATTACTACCTAATCTCTTTTGTCTAGATTGTAGGATTATACCTTATGCTTTGGTTCCTTTAAGCATTGGGCCAAGGTTTTAATTTTGTTAAACATCATTTATGTTTCTTGGGGTCTTTAATTCCTTCTTTTGACTGTGGGTTTCATTGCATTCTTTGTGTTTAACATTGGGTGCTATGAGAACTTTACACTTTAAATCAGGTTTGCTTGTTAAAATTGGTATTTTTTCTTTAGTTCTTCTTTTTAGCTGCCTATTATTACGTTTTGTTGCATTCCAATTTGGCTCATTACTACCAAATCTCATCTTTCTAGATTGTAATGCCAATATCCTTCTTTTCACCATTGGCTGATGATGTTTCGAATAGCAGGTATGTGATTATACCTTAAGTTTTTGTTCCTTCAATCATTAGGCCAAGGTTTTACCTTTGTTAAACCTCAATTATGTTTCGTGGGGTCTTTGAATCCTTCTTTTCATTGTGAGTTTCATTGCATTCTTTATGTTTAACCTTGGGTGCTATGAGAGCTTTCGACTTTAAATTAGGTTTGCTTATTAAAATTGGAGTTTTTTTCTCTAGTTCTTCTTCTTAGCTACCTCTTATTACATTTTTTTGCATTCCAACTTGGCTCATTACTACCTAATCTCTTCTTTCTAAGTTGTAATGCCAATATCCTTCCTTTCACTTTTGGATGATGATGCTTTGAACAGTGGGTATAGGATTATACCTTAAGTTCTTTTTCCTTTGAGCATTGGGCTATGGTTTTGCTTTTGTTAAACCTTAATAATGTTTTATGAGGTCTTGGATTGCTTCTTTTGATTGTGAGTTGCATTGCATTCTTTGTGTTTAACATTGGGTGTTATAGGAGCTTTGGACTTCAAATCAGGTTTGCTTATCAAAATTGGAAATTTTCCTCCCGTTCACCTTTGGTTGATAATGCTTTGAAGAGTTGGTATACAATTATACCTTATGTTGTAGTTCCTTTAAGCATTGGGCCAAGGTTTAAATTTTGTTAAACATCATTTATATTTTTTGGTGTCTTCAATTCCTTTTTTTGATTTTGGGTTCCATTGCATTCTTTGTGTTTAACAGTGGGTGCTACAGGAGCTTTTGACTTTAGATCATGTTTGCTTATCAAAATTGGAGTTTTTTCTCAAGTTCTTCTTCTTAGCTATCTCTTATTATGTTTTGTTACATTCCAACTTGACTCATTACTACCAAATCTCTTCTTTCTAGATTGTAATGTCAATATCCTTCTTTTTACCTTTGGTTGATGAGGCTTTGAATAGTGGGTTTGGAATTATACCATAAGTTCTTTTTCCTTTGAGCATTGGGCCAAGGTTTTACTTTTGTTAAACCTCAATTATGTTTCATGGGGTCTTTGATTCCCCCTTTTGATTGTGAGTTTCATTGCACTCTTTGTGTTTAACATTGGGTGCTATGAAAGCTTTGGACTTTAAATCAAGTTTGCTTATCAAAATTGGAGTTTTTTCTCTAGTTCTTCTTCTTAGCTGCCTCTTATTACATTTGTTGCATTCCAACTCGGCTCATTACTACCAAATCTCTTCTTTCAAGATTGTGATGCCAATATCCTTTCTTTTTCCTTTGAGCATTAGGCCAAGGTTTTACTTTTGTTGGACATCATTTATATTTTTTGGGGTCTTTAATTCCTTCATTTGATTGTGGGTTTCATTGTGTACTTTGTGTTTAACATTGGGTGCTATGAGAGCTTTCTACTTTAAATCAGGTTTGCTTATCAAAATTCGTGTTTTTTCCCTAGTTTTTTTTCCTAGTTGCCATTTATTACATTTTGTTGCATGCTAACTCAGCTCATTACAACCAAATCTCTTCTTTCTAGATTGTAATGCCAATATCCTTCCTCTCACCATTCGTTCATGATGCTTTGAACTATGGGCATAGGATTATACCTTATGTTCTTGTTCCTCTGAGCATTGGGCCAAGGTTTTACTTTTGTTAAACATCATTTATGTTTCTTGGGGTCTTCAATTCCTTATTTTGATTATGGGTTTAATTGCATTCTTTGTGCTTAACATTGGTTGCTATGACAGCTTTAGGCTTTAGATCAAGTTTCCTCATCAAAATTGGATTTTTTGTCTCTCATTCTTCTTCTTAGCTGCCTAGTAATATGTTTTGTTGCTTTCCAACTCGACTCATTATTGCCAAATCTCTTCTTTCTAGATTATAATGCCAATATCCTTCCTTTCACCATTGGTTCATGATGCTTTGAACTGTGGCCATGGGATTAAAGCTTAAGTTCTTGTTCCTTTGAGCATTGGACAAAGGTTTTGCTTTTGATAAACATCATTTTTGTTTCTTGGGGTCTTTGATCCCATCTTTTGATTATGGGTTTCATAGGATTCTTTGTGGCTAACATTGGGTGCTATGAGGGCTTTGGGCTTTAAATTAGGTTTGCTGATTAAAATTGGAGTTTTTCCTTATGTTTTGTTGCATTCCAACTTGGCTCATTACTAGCTAATCTCTCTTGCCTAGATTGTAATGCCAATATCTTTCCTTTCACATTTGGTTCATGATGCTTTGAACAATGGGTATAGGATTGTACCTTATGTTCTTGTTCCTTTGAACATTGGGCCAAGGTTTTGATTCTGTTAAACATAATTTATGTTTCTTGGGGTCTTCAATTCCGTCTTTTGAATTTGGGTTTCATACCAATGTTTGTGTTTAACATTTGGTGCTATGAGAGCTTTGGGCTTTAAATCAGGTTTGCTTCTCAAAATTGGAGTTTTTTCTCTAGTTCTTGTTCTTTGCTGCCTCTTATTATGTTTTCTTGCATTCCAACTCGGCTCATTACTACCAAATCTTTGCTTTCTAGATTGTAATGCGAGAATCCTTCCTTTCACCATTGGTTCATGATGCTTTGAACTAAAGGTATTGGATTATATCTTATGTTCTCATTCCTTTGAGCATTGGGCCAAGGTTTTACTTTTGTTAAACATCATTTATGTTTCTTGGGGTCATTAATTCCTTTTTTAGATTATGGGTTTCATTACATTCTTTGTGTTTAACATTGGGTTCTACAAGATCTTTGGGCTTTAAATCAAGTATGCTTCTCAAAATTGGAGTTTTTTCTTTAGTTTTTCTTCTTTGCTGCGTCTTATTACACTTTCTTGCATACCAACACAACTCATCACTACTTTCACCATTGGTTCACGATGCTTTGAACTGTAGGTATAGGATTATACCTTATGTTCTTGTTCCTTTGAGCATTAGGTCAAAGTTTTACTTTTATTAAACCTCAACTATGTTTCTTAGGGTCTACAATTCAATCTTTTGATTGTGGTTTCATTGCATTCTTTGTGTTCAACTTTGGGTGCTATGAGAGCTTTGGGCTTTAAATCAAGTTTGCTTATCAAAATTGGGGTTTTTCTCTTGTTCTTTTCAGTTGCTTCTTATTCCGTTTTGTTGCATTCCAACTTGGCTCATTACTACGAAATCTCTTTTTCTAGCTTGTAATGCCAATATCCTTTGTTTCCCCTTTGGTTGATGATGCTTTGAACAATGGGTACACGATTATACATTAAGTACTTGTTCCTTTCAACATTGGGCCAAGGTTTTACTTTTGTTAAACTTAATTATATTTCTCGTGGTCTTCAATTCCTTCTTTTCATTGTGGGTTTCATAGCATTATTTGTGTTTAACATTGGGTGCTATGAAAGCTTTAGGCTTTAAATCAAGTTTGCTGATCAGAATTGGAGTTTTTGCTCTCGTTCTTCTTCTTAGTTGCCTCTTATTACGTTTTGTTGCATTCAAACTTGGCTCATTACTACCAAATATCTTCTTTCTATATTGTAATGCCAATATATTTCCTTTCCCCTTTGGATCATGATGCTTTGAATAGTGGGTGTATGATTATACCTTATGTTCCTGTTCCTTTGAGCATTGGCCTAAGGTTTTACTTTTGCTAAACCATAATTATGTTTCCTAGGGTCTACAATTCCTTCATTTGATTATACCTTGCATTCTTTGTGCTTAACTTTGCGCGCTTTAAGAGCTTTGGGCTTCAAATCATATTGGGTAATCAAAATTGGGTTTTTTTCTCTTGTTCTTCTTCTTAGCTGCCTTTTATTTCGTTTTGTTGCATTCCAACTTGGCTCATTACTACCGAATATCTTCTTTCTATATTGTAATGCCAATATCCTTCCTTTCCCCTTTCGATCATGATGTTTTGAACAGTAGGTGTCAGATTATAACCTTATGTTCTTATTCCTTTCAGCATTGGCCCAAGGTTTTACTTTTGTTAAACCTTAATTATTTTTCTTGGGCTCTACAATTCCTTCTTTTGATTTTGGGTTTCATTTCATTCTTTGTGTTTAACTTTGGGTGCTTTAAGAGCTTTGGGCTTTAAATCATGTCTGCTGATAAAAAAATTGGGGTTTTTTCTCTTATTCTTCTTCTTCACTGCCTCTTATTTCATTTTGTTGCATTCCAACTTGGCTCATTACTACCAGATATCTTCTTTCTATATTGTAATGCTAATATCCTTCCTTTCCCCTTTGGATCATGATGCTTTGAACAATGGGTGTAGGATTATACCTTATGTTCTTGCTCCTCTGAGCATTGGCCTGAGGTTTTACTTTTGTTAAACCTTAATTATGTTTCTTCAGGTCTACAATTACTTCTTTTGATTGTGAGTTTCATTGCATTCTTTGGGTTTAACTTTGGGTGCTTTTTGAGCTTTGGGCTTTAAGTCATGTTTGCTGATCAAAATTGGGGTTTTTTTTTGTTGA
The DNA here is from genome assembly GCA_020141445.1 of Bruguiera sexangula. Lineage (NCBI taxonomy): Eukaryota > Viridiplantae > Streptophyta > Magnoliopsida > Malpighiales > Rhizophoraceae > Bruguiera > Bruguiera sexangula. The sequence goes on along the minus strand of JAHLGP010015827.1, from coordinate 16,219 downwards.
ATAAATATTAAATGCCCATTTTTATTAGTGCGTTATTTCAGCAGTTTTATAGGAAAATGAAATGTCAAGAGTCAGCAGTTACTCTTAAGGGTGATAATGGGTTTTAATTTTGGTTTATGGCTATTAATAGAATTGCTTATAATTAAGTTTATTTCAGTTTTAGAAGGGCAGACTACAACCTATAAATAAATCATTGTATTGCTTGTAAGTATAACATAGAATCGAGAATAAAACCTCTCTTCAGAAATTATTTCTCCACAAGTCCATAGTTTGCAGCCAACAATATATTTCTTTTTTACAAATTGGTATCAGAGCCAATGGGGAGTGTAATCAATAATGTGCCGCTGCCCCGATTAACGAAGGTGAACTACGAGAATTGGAGCATCCAAATGAAAGCTCTTCTCGGTTCTGTGGATTGTTGGGAGGTGGTTCAAGAAGGTTTTGAAGAACCATAATCTACCGCAGGATATACGATGGCTCAAAATAAGGCGTCGAAAGAAACGCAATCAAAAGATAAGACGACATTGTACATGCTGTTCCGAGCTGTTGATGAGTCGGGCTTTGAGAAGATTGCGAGTCTGAAAACTTCAAAAGAAGCATGGGACATCTTGGAGACTGCGTACAAAGGAGCCGACCGAGTTAAACAAGTTCACCTTCAAACTCTTCGCAACAAGTTGGAAGGCATGAAGATGAAGGAGTCAGAAGGTGTGTTCGATTACATCACACGTGTTCAAACCATGGTGAATCAACTCAACCGAGACGGAGAAAAGTTTTCCGATGCGTGGGTCGTGGAGAAGATTCTGAGGTCATTAACCGACAGTTTCGAGAATGTGGTATGTGCCATAGAAGAGTCAAAGGATCTAGCAACGTTCACGGTCGACGAGCTTGCTGGTTCCCTTATGGCACATGAATATCGTAAGAAGAAGGAGGAGGAGACACTTGAGCAGGCACTTCAAACCAAAGCATGGATCAATGACGAAAAGATATTCTATTCTCAAAACTTTTGAGGTAAATGGCGTGGCCATGGTGGTCAAGGAAATAGTCGCAGTGGGAAAAGCCACGGTCAAGAAGGGTATCATGAGGAGAAGGGGCAATCAAACCAATAGAATTGGCGTGGAAGAGGACGTGGTCGTGGAAGAGGCAGTCGGTCAAATTATTCCAACATCGAGTGCTACAAGTGTGGCAAATATGGTCACTAAGTGAAGGATTGCAATTCCGATAAGTGTTACAATTGTGGAAAGGTGGGGCATTTTGTAAAAGAATGTTTAGTCAAGAAAAAGGTGGAAGAGACAACCAACCTAGCCACGGAAGATGAGGTGAAAGAAGGTTTTCTCTTAATGGCATATAACAAAGTCAACACCGACAATGACACGGTGTGGTACCTCGACACGGCTGTAAGCAACCATATGTACAAGCACGAGCATTGTTTCAAAGAGATGCTAAAGGTTGAAGCTGTATCTGTATTGTTTGGAGATGGCTCGAAGGTTGAGGTCAAAGGCCAAGGTACGATTTATTATTTACAAAAGGATGGTTTAGTTGGGTCAATCCAAGATGTGTACTACATACCAGACCTCAAGAGCAACATTTTAAGTATGGGGCAACTCATGGAGAAAGGTTATTTGGTTTTTATGAAAGACCGGATATTACTATTGAAAGACAAGTAAGGGCGTTTAGTCGCTCAAGTTGAAATGGGGAGAAATTGGATGTACAAACTAAATTTGAGAAGTGTACGAGAAAAATGTTTGCAAGTCAACGTAGAAGACAAGGCGTCCTTGTGGCATCTTCGTTTTAGTCACCTACATCATGAAGGCCTAAACAAGTTGGCAAAGAAGAACATGGTGCATGGATTACCAGATATGGAATATGAGGGAAAATTTTGTGAAGAATGTGTGCTCGGAAAGCATGCGAGAATGTCATTTCAAAAGAAGGCAAAATATCAGGCTACGCAACCTCTCGAGTTGATTCATTCCGACATATGTGGACCAATCACCCCTGAATCTTTCAGCAGCAAAAGGTATTTCATTTCCTTTATTAATGATTTCTCACGAAAAACTTGGGTTTATTTTCTGAAAGAAAAATCTGAAGCATTCGAGGTGTTCAAAAAATTCAAAGTGCTCGTAGATAAGGCAACCGGTAGACACATCAAATCTGTACGATCCGATAGAGGTGGCGAGTACACTTCAATGGTTTTCATGGAGTATTGTGAGGAGCAAGGCATAAGGCGATTTCTAACTGCACCGTACTCTCCATAGCAAAACGGTGTGGCCGAGAGGAAGAACCGGACCATTCTCGACATGGTTCGGTCAATGCTCAAGAGCAAGAAAATGCCGAAGGAATTTTGGGCGGAAGCCATGCAATGCACCGTATATGTTTAAAATCGGTGTTCACATGCGAAGTTGTATGATCAAACACCACAAGAGGCATGGAGCAGACAAAAACCAACAATCTCTCATCTCAAAGTATTCGGCAGTTTGGCCTATGCACACATGCCGGATCAGCGAAGAACAAAGCTAGAAGACAAAAACAAAAGATATATTTTTATTGGGTATGATGAGAAAACAAAAGGATACAAGCTATTCGACCCGATAAGCAAGAAGATTTTAGTGAGCCGTGATGTACGAGTTCATGAAGCAAATGAGTGGGATTGGAATAAAGCAACAGAGGATATCATCAAAGTTGGAGAATCATCAATTGCTATATCAACAACCATACCGGAAAATTCTGAAACTATTGATGATGAAGATGAACCACGACAACCCAAAATGCGAAGTTTACAAGATTTGTATGATTTGACAAATAAGGTACACCTTGTATGTCTTTTGGTGGATTCCGAGAATATAAGTTTTGAACAGGCGGTGCGAGACAAGAAGTGGCAAACTGCCATGGACGAGGAGATTAAAGCAATAGATCGCAACAACACATGGGAGTTAGCAGAATTGCCGAAAGGAACTCAGCCCATTGGTGTCAAGTGGGTGTTTAAGAGAAAGATGAATGCTCAAGGGGAGATAGAACGGTATAAGGCGAGACTTGTAGCACAGGGATACAAGCAAAAGGCAGGAATCAACTATAACGAGGTGTTTGCTCCCGTTGCAAGAAAGGAGACAATCAGATTGCTCATTTCACAAGCGGCTCAATTCAAATGGCCGATATTACAAATGGATGTCAAGTCGGCATTCCTGAATGGTGTGCTTGAAGAAGAAGTTTATATTGAACAACCACCCGGGTACATGAAAATCAAAGAAGAAAAGAAGGTGTTGAAATTGAAGAAGGCACTTTACAGGTTGAAGCAAGCACCGTGGGCATGGAATACTCGTATCGATACATACTTCAAGGAGAACAGGTTCAAGCAATGTCCCTACGAACATGCCCTTTATGTGAAAAAGAGTGGAGGTAATATGTTATTTGTTACTCTTTATGTTGATGACCTCATTTTTATGGGGAATAATAATGAAATGATACAAAAGTTCAAGAGCACAATGACACGGGAATTCGAGATGACAGATTTGGGCTTGATGAAGTTTTTCCTTGGTTTGAAGGTAAGACAAGGAAAGATGGGTATCTTTGTATCCCAGGAGGCATATACAAAGGAGATTTTGAAGAAGTACAAGATGGAGTCTAGCAATCCGGTTTCAACACCAATGGAACTAGGTGCAAAACTCTCTAAGTTTGGTGGAGGAGAATGAGTCGACGCAAGCAAATACCGGAGTTTAGTGGGAAGCCTTCACTATCTCACATGCGCAAGGCCTGACCTTGCATTAAGTGTCAACATTGTAAGTCGGTTCATGGAGGAGCCAGTTTATTCACATTGGAAGGCGTTGAAGCGAATCCTACGGTACATCCAAGGTACAGTGTCACTCAGGTTATTCTATACAAATGCGGCAGATTACAAGTTGGTCAGGTACTCCGACAGCGATTGGTGCAGAGACTTGGATGATCGGAAAAGCACATTGGGTTATGTGTTTTTTATGGGTGACACGGCATTTACCTGGCTTTCAAAGAAGCAACTGATCGTGACACTCTCGACATGTGAAGCTGAATATGTGGCAGCATCTTTGTGTGTACGTCATGCGATATGGCTCAGAAATTTGTTGAGCATGTTGGAGCAACAACAACTTGGTGCGACTGTGATACAAGTTGACAACAAATCAGCAATTGAGTTGAGCAAGAACCCGGTGAATCATGAGAGAAGCAAGCATATTGATGTTCGCTTTCACTTCATCCGAGATCAAGTGAAGGAAGGAAGTGTGGAATTAGTGCACGTGGCAAGTCGGGACCAAGTCGTGGATATCTTCACGAAACTGCTACCGACAATACTTCTCGACAACAGCAAAAGATTGGTCGGCATGAAAGATGGCAGAAGCATTTAAGTTTATGGGGGAGTCTTGTTGAATAAACATTAAATGTTCGTTTTCATTAGTGCGTTATTTCAGCAGTTTTATAGGAACATGAAATGTCAAGAGTCAGCAGTTATTCTTACGGGTGATAATGGGTTTTAATTTTGGTTTATGGCTATTAATGCAATTGCCTATAATTAAGTTTATTTCAGTTTTAGAAGGGCAGACTACAACCTATAAATAAATCATTGTATTGCTTGTAAGCATAACACATAATCGAGAATAAAGCCTCTCTTCAGAAATTATTTCTCCACAAGTCCATAGTTTGCAGCCAACAATATATTTCTTTTTTACATTTTCTCTTGTTCTTCTTCTTAGCTGCCTCTTATTTGGTTTTGTTGCATTCCAACTCAGCTCATTACTACCAAATATCTTCTTTCTATATTGTAATGCCAATATCCTTCCATTCCCCTTTGGATCATGACGCTTTGGACAGTGGGTGTAGGATTATACTTTATGTTCTTGTTCCTTTGAGCATTGGCCCAAGGTTTTACATTTGTTAAACCTTAATTATGTTTCATCAGGTCTACAATTTCTTCTTTTGATTGTGAGTTTCATTGCATTCTTTGGGTTTAACTTTGGGTGCTCTTTGAGCTTTGGGCTTTAAGTCATGTTTGCTGATCAAAATTGGGGTTTTTTCTCTTGTTCTTCTTCTTAGCCGCCTCTTATTTTGTTTTGTTGCATTACAACTCAGCTCATTACTACCGAATATCTCCTTTCTATATTGTAATGCCAATATCCTTCCTTTCCCCTTTGGATCATCACGTTTTGAACAGTGGGTGTAGGATTATAACCTTCTGTTCTTATTCCTTCAGCATTGGCCCAAGGTTTTAATTTTGTTAAACCTTAATTATGTTTATTGGGCTCTACAATTCCTTCTTTTGCTTGTGGGTTTCATTGCATTCTTCGTGTTTAACTTTGGGTGCCTTAAGAGTTGTGGGCTTTAAATCATGTCTGCTGATAAAAAATTGGGGTTTTTTTTCTTGTTCTTCTTTTTAGCTGCCTCTTATTTCATTTTGTTGCATTCCAACTTGGCTCATTGCTACCAAATATCTTCTTTCTATATTGTAATGCCAATATCCTTCCTTTCCCCTTTGG
>JAHLGP010015826.1:35502-50242 GCA_020141445.1 Bruguiera sexangula | reverse complement strand
CTTTTGACTTTCAGCTTCCTCAGACTTTGCTTCAACTTGTTTTATGTGGGCCTCTAACCTTCTTATGGTTCTGCCCCTTCTGATTATCTCCTTTGAAGCTGCTTCCAACTCAGCTTCAAAATCTGGTTCTTCTTCATCAACCTCCTCTTCCTCTTCAGAGGTTGAACTACCACCTTGAGTTGATGTCATAAAGGCATGCTCATCTGATGAGTCTACATCTTCCTCCTCATCGGCTTCTTTTGTCTGGCTCACATAACTCTTGAATGAGCCTCTCTTCTTCTTCTGTGGGCTAGCAGTCTTCTTGCTGGACTTCCTTGACTTGAATGATGGTCTTCTCCATTTTGAATTCTGCTCATCATCACCATCCTCATCTTCATCATCAAGTTTCACTTTGCACTGAGAAGCAAAGTGTCCAGTCTGTCCACAACGATAACATCTCAAGGACAACTGTCCTTTTCCCTTCTTAGACCCCCTTTTGAATTTCCTTGTGAAGTATGCCAACACTTCACCTTCACTTTCTTCCTCATCATCATCATCATCCTCGCTGGATGATTCTTCCTCTTCTTTTATCTTCAAGTGTTTCATAGCTTTGAAAGCTGCCTCCTTTGATACCTTTGACGTTGAGGAGCTCTCAGTTGACTTTATTCTCATCTCATATGCAATGAGATTGCATTGGAGATCATGCAGAGACATGGAATTGAGATCTCTACTCTCCTCTATGGCTGCCACCTTTGAGGCAAACCTCTCAGGCAGAATTCTCAGAATTTTCTTCACAATAGATGAGTCCTTCTTGTTCTTCCCATGACTTCTAAGATCATTTACAGCATCAATAACCCTGGTGAAGAACTCTTGGACTGTCTCATTTTTCTGCATTCTGAGAGATTCATATCTCTCCTTGAAAACTTGAAGCTTGGCCTCCTTCATTCTGCCATCACCTTCATAGACTTTCTGCAATCTGTCCCATATCTCCTTAGCAGATTTGTAGTTCATAACTTTAGCATATTCAGCATCTGTCAATGCTGAAATGATGACATTTGAGGCCTTCCCATTTATCTCAAACTATCTTAATTCCTCTGAGGTTGGATCTTTACCTTCTTCTGGAGGCTCAAAACCCTCCTGTACAGATTTCACCACGTTCATGCCCATGGTTGCAAATACCACCTGCATTCTCGCTCTCCACATATGGTAGTTGGTTCCGTTGAAGATTGGAACCTTCTTGCTGTAAGTAGTGCTGGTGTTGGTACCGGTGTCCATTTCTCAGTATGCTAAACAAGTTAAAACTTCTGGAGCTCTTCAAACTAGTACACCAAGTTGTTAAGCTTTATCCTGGTGAACCTGTGCTCTGATACCAATTGAAGTTCCCAACTTCACCCTAGGATCTACTAGTTTGTGATACTGAGAGGGGGGGTGAATCAGTATCACCACAATTCACAATTCGCAGGAAAGTGAACAACTCCAATCTCTTCTTAAAAGCGAACTCTTTCTCAGATTCGACTAAGGTAGATCTATTGCTACCTACTAATCACAATAGTCCCCAAAGTCACCTTTCAGACACCTTGCCTAATAGACAATTTGGATGTTCTTGTTTAGGTCTTCGTTAGGTTATGGGTTGGCTGATACTTTAGCTGCGTTCACAACTTAATTCAAAACACAGAATGTAAAGCAAAATAAGGACACACGAGATTTACGTGGTTCCGTCAACGTGACGTACATCCACGGTGGTAGGGACTCTCCCTTACCGAGACTATCCACTATACTTGAGAATTATAGTTACAATGGATGTCTTAATCTTCTGCTCCTTTCACTATTGCAATTACTAAGCAAGTACAATACAAAGAGTGTCACTTACTGTGTCTACTCTTCTTCTAGCTTGTCTTGCCTCTGTTGAATTGAAAGGCTGCTCCACTGCCGCTTAGAAGTTCACCGCAACACTCTCTAACCTCTTTTGAAGAAATCTAGAAATACGTTGAGTTCTTTCTGATGCTTCGCCAAATTCCTTCTCTAGGTTGTCTCACACAGCTCCTGCTTTCACCGTCTCACGGTTTCACAGCTTGCACTCAAGCTTCTGGTCTGCCGTTTCACGTCTCACAGCCTGCCCCACGCTTCTGATCAGTCACGCCGTTGCACGTTCTGGTCTCACGCTCCTGGTCTGCTGTTTCACGTCTCTTGGCCTGCCTCACACTACTGGTTTTTCTGGTTCACATCTCTCGGCCTGCCTCACGCTTCTAGTCTGCTGTCTTCTCTTCCGGGTGGTCTCACGGATACCAGGTCTGCTGTCTTCTCTTCCGGGTGGTCTGTTTCTTATTTCTCCTCTTGCTGGTTGTGCGTTTCTGGTTTGGTTGCAGGATGTGTTTCTGGTTTGGTTGCAGGAGGCGTTTCTGGTTTGCCTGCAGGATGTGTTTCTGGTTTGCTTGCAGGACGTGTTTCTGGTTTGCTTGCAGGACGTGTTTCTGGTTTGCTTGCAGGAGGTTGCACGTTCTGGTTTGCTCTCCCGGTGGTGACGTTTCTGGTTTGCTTGCAGGAGGTTGCACGTTCTGGTTTGCTCTCCCGGTGGTGACGTTTCTGGTTTGCTCTCCTGGTGGTGTTGTTTTTGATCTCTTGCCGTTCTGCTCTCTCTTCCTTTTGGCCGGTTGCTGTAGGGTTGCTGTTTATTCAATTGTGTTGGCCCTCTGCCCTAGTTTTGTCTTCCAAGGCCTTTATATACTCTCTTCCATAAAACCCTAATAGGGCTTACATGGCGGATTTACGTTCTTGCCCTTACGCGGCAGATTTACTTTCTTGTCCTTCCATGTGACTTTACTGCCCTTCCATATGACTTTACTCTCTTGCACACTTAACCCTAGTTGACAACAATTACAACCCATACAAGGCTGTGGGAACAACCCATAATAAGTTAAATTTAAATTTTGTAAATTACTTAATTATCTCCATTGCCCTAATGCAATTTGTAATGATTTCTGTAATTTTAGTCTACAAACATTTTACTTAAGAAAAGCAAATACAATGGACCCTAATAAGAAGTTTTCCCACTCCCTTATATACATATATGCATGACCATAATTTTCCAAAATTCTTCATTGTGTTCTTCGCCACAATGCGATTTCTAATGATTTCCATAATTTTAGTCTGCAAACATATTACTTATGAAAAAACAAATGTAATGGACTCTAATAAGATGTTTTCCCACTCCCTTCTAGAGATGTATGCTTGACCCAAAATTAATGCTTAGGATTCCAATATGTAATGTTCATCCAATAAAGTGTTTTTTATTCAATTGAGCCCATTACTTGTATTTTTGTTGAATTAACATATTCAAATATTATGCTTTTCACTCCATTTAAGATGAAAGGGCATTAAAAAAATGAAAACATTGCATTTTTTCAATTTTCAGAATTTTATAGTCTTATAGGGATAAATGTGTTGTTAATAATCAATTGAATTTAGATTTTGTAAATTTCTTGATTATCTTCATTACCACAATGCAATTTGTAATGATTTATATAATTTTAGTCTACATACATCTTACTTAAGAAAAAGCAAATAAAATGGACCCTAATAAGAAGTTTTCCCACTCCACTCTAGAGATATATGCTTGCCCCAACATTGATGCTTAGGATTTCAATTTGTAATATTCATCCTCTAAATTATTTTTTATTCGATTAAGTCAATTACTTGTATTTTTGTTGAATTAAAATATTCAAATATTATGCTTTTGACTCCATTTAAGATGAAAGGGCATTAACAATGTATTAAAAAAAATCAAAACATTGCATTTTTGCAATTATCAGAATTTGATAGTCTTATAGGGATAAATGTGATGTTCATAATAAGTTAAATTTAAATTTTGTAAATTACTTAATTATCTCCATTGCCTTAATGCAATTTGTAATGATTTCTGTAATTTTAGTCTACAAACATTTTACTTAAGAAAAGCAAATACAATGGACCCTAATAAGAAGTTTTCCCACTCCCTTATATACATATATGCATGACCCAACATTGAAGTTTAGGATTCCAATTTGTAATATTCATTGACTGAAGTGTTTTATATTCAATTGAGTCCATTACTTGTATTTTTGTTGAATTAAAATATTCAAACATTATGATTTTCACTCCATTTAAGATGAAAGGGCATTAATAATATGTTAAAAAAATCAGAGCATTGCATTTTGCAAGTTTTTACAATTTTACGGTCTTATAAGGATATATGCATTGTTAATAATCATCTGAATTTAAATTTTGTAAATTTCTTAATTGTCTCCGTTGCCACAATGCAATTTGTAATGATTTCTATAATTTTAGTCTATATACATCTTACTTAAGAAAAAGCAAATACAATGGACCTTAATAAGAATTTTTCCCACTCCCCTCTAGAGATATATGCTTGACCTAACATTGAAAATTATGATTACTATTTATAATATTCATCCATTAAAGTGTATTTTATACAATTGAGTTCATCACTTGTATTTTTGTTGAATTACCATATTCTAATATGTTGCTTTTTCACTCCATGTAAAATGAAATGGCATTCACAATATATGAAAAAAAATAAAAGTATTGCATTTTTTGAATTTTTAGAAATTTACAGTCTTATGAGGATAAATACGTTGTTAATAATCAGTTAAATTTAAATTTTCCAAAATTCTCCATTATGTTCTTCGCCACAATGTGATTTCTAATGATTTCCATAATTTTATTCTGCAAACATATTACTTAAGAAAAAACAAATGCAATGGACTTTAATAAGATGTTTTCCCATTCCCTTCTAGAGATGTATGCTTGACCCAAAATTAATGCTTAGGATTCCAATATGTGATGTTCATCCAATAAAGTGTTTTTTATTCAATTGAGCCCATTACTTGTATTTTTGTTGAATTAACATATTTAAATATTATGCTTTTCACTCCATTTAAGATGAAAGGGCATTAAAAAAAATGAAAACATTGCATTTTTTCAATTTTCAGAATTTTATAGTCTTATAGGGATAAATGCGTTGTTAATAATCAATTGAATTTAGATTTTGTAAATTTCTTGATTATCTTCATTGCCACAATGCAATTTGTAATGATTTATATAATTTTAGTCTACATACATCTTACTTAAGAAAAAGCAAATAAAATGGACCCTAATAAGAAGTTTTCTCACTCCGCTTTAGAGATATATGCTTGCCCCAACATTGATGCTTACGATTTCAATTTGTAATATTCATCCTCTAAAGTATTTTTTATTTGATTGAGTTCATTACTTGTATTTTTTTTGAATTAACATATTCAAATATTATGCTCTTCACTCCATTTAAGATGAAAGGGTATTAATAATGTATTAAAAAAATCAAAACATTGCATTTTTGCAATTATTAGAATTTGATAGTCTTATAAGGATAAATGTGATGTTCATAATAAGTTAAATTTAAATTTTGTAAATTACTTAATTATCTTCATTGCCTTAATGCAATTTGTAATAATTTCTATAATTTTAGTCTACAAACATCTTACTTAAGAAAAAGCAAATACAATGAACCTTAATAAGAAGTATTGCCACTCCCCTATATAAATATATGCATGACCCAACATTGAACTTTGGGATTCAAATTTGCAATATTCATCCATTAAAGTGTTTTATATTTAATTGAGTCCATTACTTGTATTTTTGTTGAGTTAACATATTCAAATATTATGCTTTTCACTCCATTTAAAATTGAAAGGGCATTAAGAATATATTAAAAAAATCAAAACATTGCATTTTGTCAAAATTCAGAATTTTATAGTTTTATAAGAATAAATGTGTTGTTAATAATCAGTTGAATTTAAATTTTGTGAATTTCTTAATTATCTCTATTGCCACAAAGCAATTTGTAATGATTTCTATAATTTTAGTCTACAAACATCTTATTTAAGAAAAAGCAAATACAATGGACCTTAATAAGAATTATGATTGCTATTTATAATATTCATCCACTAAAGTGTATTTTATACATTTGAGTTCATCACTTGTATTTTTGTTGAATTAACATATTCTAACATTTTGCTTTTCACTCCATGTAAAATGAAATGACATTAACAATATATTAAAAAAATTAGACTAATTTTACTATCTTATGAGGATAAATACGTTGTTAAAAATCAGTTGAATTTAAATTTTCTAATTTTTTTAATTGCGTTCTTCACCATAATTCAATTTCTAATGATTTCCATAATTTTAGTCTACAAACATTTTACTTAAGAAAAAACAAATGCAATGAAGTCTAAGAAGATATTTTCCCAATCCCCTCTAAAGATATATGCGTGACCTAACATTGATGCTTAGGATTCCAATTTGTAATGTTCATTTACTAAACTGTTTTTTATTCAATTGAGTTCATTACTTGTATTTTTGTTGAATTAACATATTCAAATATTATGCTTTTCACTTCACTTAAAATGAAAGGGCATTAACAATATATTAAAAAATTCAAAACATTGCATTTTTTCAATTTTTATAATTCTATAGTCTTATAGGGATAAATGCGTTGTTAATAATCATCTAAATTTAAATTTTGTAAAATTCTTAATTGTCTCCTTTGCCACAATGCAATTTGTAATGATTTCTATAATTTTCGTCTATATACATCTAATTTAAGAAAAAGTGAATACAATGGACCCTAATAAGAATTTTTCCCACACCCCTCTAGAGATATGCTTGACCCAACATTGAAGCTTAGGATTCCAATTTTATTCATCTATTAAAATGTTTTTTTATTCAATTGAGTCCATTACTTGTATTTTTGATGAATTAACATATTAAAATATTATACTTTTCACTCTATTTAAGATGAAAGGACATTAACAATATATTACAAAAATCAAAATATTGTATTTTTTCAATTTTCAAAATTTTATAGGGATAAATGTGTTGTTAATAACTAGTTGAATTTAAATTTTGTAAATTTCTTAATTATCTCCATTGCCACAATGCAATTTGTAATGATTTATATAATTTTATCTACAAACATCTTACTTAAGAAAAAGCAAATACAATGGACCCTAATAAGAAGTTTTCCCACTCCCTTATATAGATATATGCTTGACCCAACACCAAGGTTTAGGATTCCAATTTGTAATATTCATCCACTAAAATGTGTTATATTCAATGAAGTTCATTACTTGTATTTTTGTTGAATTAACATATTCAAATATTATACTTTTCACTCTATTTAAGATGAAAGGACATTAACAATATATTAAAAAAATCAAAATATTGTATTTTTTCAATTTTCAAAATTTTATAGGGATAAATGCGTTGTTAATAACCAGTTGAATTGAAATTTTGTACATTTCTTAATTATCTCTATTGCCACAATGCAATTTGTAATGAATTTTATAATTTTATCTGCAAACATCTTACTTAAGAAAAAGCAAATACAATGGACCCTAATAAGAAGTTTTCCCACTCCCCTATATAGATATATGCTTGACCCAACACTGAGGTTTAGGATTCCAATTTGTAATATTCATCCATTAAAGTGTGTTATATTCGATTAAGTCCATTACTTATATTTTTGTTGAATTAACATATTCAAATATTACACTTTTCACTCCATTTAGAATGAAAGGGCAATAATAATATATTAAAAAAAATCAAAACGTTGCATTTTTTCAATTTTCAGAATTTTATACTCTTATAGGGATAGAGCGTTGTTAATAATTAGTTGAATTTAGATTTTTTAAATTATTTAATTATCTCTATTACCACAAAGAAATTTGTAATGATTTCGATAATTTTAGTCTACATACATGTTACTTAAGAAAAAGCAAATACAATGGACCCTAATAAGAAGTTTTCCCACTCCCTTATATAGATATATACATGACCTAACATTGAAGTTTAGGATTCCAATTTGTAATAGTCATCCACTATTTTTTTTTTCAATTAAATTCATTACTTGTATTTTTGTTGAATTAACATATTCAAATATTATGCGTTTCACTCCATTTAAAATGAAAAGGCATTTACAATATATTAAAAAAATGGAAAAAATGCATGTTTTCAATTTTTAGAATTTTATAGTCTTATAGGGATAAATGTGATCTTCATAATCAATTAAATTTAAATTTTGTAAATTTTTTAATTATCTCCTTCGCCAAAATGCAATTTCGAAGGATTTCTATAATTTTTGTCCGCAAACATATTATTTAAGAAAAAACGAACGCAATGGACTTTAATAAGAAGTTTTCCCACTCCCCTCTAGAGATATATGCTTGACCCAACATTAAAGCTTAGGATTCGAATTTGTAATATTCTTCCATTAAAGTGTTTTTTATTCAATTGAATCCATTACTTGTACTTTTGTTAACATATTCAAATATTATGCTTTTGACTCCATTTAAGATGAAAGGGAATTAAAAATATATTAAAAAAATCAAAACATTAGATTTTTTCAATTTTCAGTATTTTATACTCTCATAGGGATAAATGCATTGTTAATAATCAGTTGAATTTAGATTTTTTAAAATTCCTAATTGTCTCCATTGCCATATTGCAATTTGTAATGATTTCTATAATTTTAGTCTACAAACATCTTACTTAAGAAGAAGCAAACAAAATGGACCCTAATAAGAAGTTTTCCCACTCCCCTCTAGAGTTATATACTTGCCCTAACATTGATGTTTAGGATTTCAATCTGTAATATTCATCTACTAAAGTGTTTTTTATTCAATTGACTCCATTACTTGTATTTTTATTGAAGTAACATATTCAAATATTATGCTTTTCACCCCATTTAAGATTAAAGCGCATTAAGAATATATTAAAAAATTCAAAACATTGCATTTTTTCAATTTTCAGAATTTTATAGTCTTATCAAGATAAATGCGTTGTTAATAATCAGTTCAATTTAAATTTTGTAGATTTCTTAATTATCTCCATTGTCACACTGCAATTTGTAATGATTTTTATAATTTTAATCTAGAAACATCTTACTTAAGAAAAAGCAAATACAATGGACCCTAATAAGAAGTTTTTTCACTCCTCTCTAGAGATATATGCTTGACCCAACATTGAAACTTAAGATTCGAATTTGTAATATTCTTTCGCTAAAGTTTTTTTTATTCAATTGACTCCATTACTTGTATTTTTGTTGACTTAACATATTCAAATATTATGCTTTTGACTCCATTTAAGATGAAAGAGCATTAACAATGTATTAAAAAAAGTCTAAACATTGCATTTTTGCAATTATAAGAATTTGATAGTCTTATAGGAATAAATGTGATGTTAATAATAAGTTAAATTTAAATTTTGTAAATTACTCAATTATCTGCTTTACCACAATGCAATTTGTAACGATTTCTATAATTGTAGTCTACAAACATATTACTTAAGAAAAAACAAACGCAATGGACTCTAATAGGAAGTTTTCCCACTCCCCTATAAAAATATATACTTGACCCAACATTGAGGCTTAGGATTCGAATTTGTAATATTCATCCACTAAAGTGTTTTTAATTCAATTGACTCCATTACTTGTATTTTTGTTGAATTAACATATTCAAATATTATGCTTTTGACTCCATTTAAGACGAAAGGGCATTAACAATGTATTATGAAAATCAAAACATTGCATTTTGGCAATTATCAGAATTTGATAGTCTTATAGGGATAAATGTGATGTTAACAATAAGTTAAATTTAAATTTTGTAAATTACTTAATTACCTCCTTTGCCATAATACAATTTCAAATGATTTCTATAATTTTAGTCCATAAACCTCTTACTTAAGAAAAAAGAAACACAATGGAGTCTTATAAGAAGTTTTCCCACTCCCCTCTAGAGATATATGTTTGACCCAACATTGAGGCTTAGGATTCGAATTTGTGATATTCTTTCGCTAAAGTGTTTTTTATTCAATTGACTCCATTACTTGTTTTTTTGTTGAACTAAGATATTCAAATATTATACTTTTCACTCCATTTAAGATGAAAGCGCAGTAAGAATATCTTAAAAAAAATCAAAACAATGCATTTTTTCAATTTTCAGAATTTTATAGTCTTATAGGGATAAATGTGTTGTTAATAATCAATTGAATTTAGATTTTGTAAATTTCTTAATTATCTCCATTACCACAATGCAATTTGTAATGATTTTTATAATTTTGGTCTAGAAACATCTTGTCTAAGAAAAAGCAAATAGAATAGACCCTAATAAGAAGTTTTCCCACTCCCCTCTAGAGATATATGCTTAACCCAACATTGAAGCTTAAGACTCGAATTTGTAATATTCATCCACTAAAGTGTTTTTTATTCAATTGATTCCATTTCTTGCATTTTTGTTGAATTAACATAGTCAAATATTATGCTTTTCACTCCATTTAAGATGAAAGCGCATTAAGAATATATTAAAAAAAATCAAAACATTGGATTTTTTCACTTTTCAGAATTTTATAGTCTCATAGGGATAAATGCATTGTTAATAAACAGTTGAATTTAGATTTTCTAAAATTCTTAATTGTCTCCATTGCCACATTGCAATTTGTAATGATTTCTATAATTTTAGTCTACAAAGATCTTACATAAGAAAAAGCAAACAAAATGGAACCTAATAAGAAGTTTTCACACTCCCCTCTAGAGATATATGCTTGACCCAACATTGAATCTTAGGATTTGAATTTGTAATATTAATCCCTTAAAGTGTTTTTTATTCAATTGAGTCCATTACTTGTATTTTTGTTACTTGTATTTTTGTTGAATTAACATATTCAAATATTATGCTTTTGACTTCATTTAAGATGAAAGGGCATTAACAATGTACTAAAAAAATCAAAACATTGCATTTTTGCAATTATCAGAATTTGATAGTCTTATAGGAAGAAATGTGATGTTAATAATAAGTTAAATTTAAATTTTCTAAATTACTCAATTGTCTGTTTTGTCACAATGCAATTTCTAATAATTTCTATAATTTTAGTCCGCAAACATATAATTTAAGAAAAAACAAACACAATGGACTCTAATAAAAAGTTTTTCCACTCCCCTCTAGAGATTAGTACCTGACCCAACATTGAAGCTTAGGATTCAAATTTGTAATATTCTTCCACTAAAGTGTTTTTTATTCAATTGACTCCATTACTTGTACTTTTGTTGAATTAACATATTCAAATATTATACTTTTGACTCCATTTAAGATGAAAGAGCATTAACAATATATTAAAAAATTCAAAATATTGGATTTTTTCAATTTTCAGAATTTTATGGTTTTATCAAGATAAGTGCGTTGTTAATAATCAGTTGAATTTAGATTTTGTAAAATTCTTAATTGTCTCCATTGCTACAATGCAATTTGCAATGATTTTTATCATTTTAGTCTACATACATCTTACTTAAGAAAAAGCAAACAAAATGGACCCTAACAAGAATTTTTCCCACTCTCCTCTAAAGCTATATGCTTGCCCCAACATTGATGCTTAGGATTTCAATTTGTAATATTCATCCACTAAAGTGTTTTTTATTCAATTGACTCCATTACTTGTATTTTTGTTGAATTAACATATTCAAATATTATGCTTTTGACTCCCTTTAAGATGAAAAGACATTAACAATATATGAAAAAAATCAAAATATTGTATTTTTTCTATCTTTACAATTTTATAGTCTTATAGGGATACATGCGTTGTTAATAATTAGTTGAATTTATATTTTGTAAAATTCTTCATTATCTCCATTGTCATAATGCAATTTGTAATGATTTTTATAATTTTAGTCCACAAACATATTAGTTAAGAAGAAACAAACGCAATGGATTGTAATAAGAAGTTTTCCCACTCCCTTCTAGAGATATATGCTTGACCCAACATTGAAACTTAGGATTCGAATTTGTAATATTCTTCCACTAAAGTGTTTTTTATTCAATTGACTCCTTTAATTGTATTTTTGTTGAATTAACATATGCAAATATTATCTTTTTTACTCCATTTAAGATGAAAGGGCATTAACAATGTACTAAAAAAATCAAAACTTTGTATTTTTGCAATTATTAGAATTTGATAGTCT
The DNA here is from genome assembly GCA_020141445.1 of Bruguiera sexangula. NCBI lineage: Eukaryota > Viridiplantae > Streptophyta > Magnoliopsida > Malpighiales > Rhizophoraceae > Bruguiera > Bruguiera sexangula. Next base: position 38,217 of record JAHLGP010015826.1, on the reverse strand, counting down.
TATAGGGATAAATGTGATGTTAATAATAAGTTAAATTTAAATTTTGGAAATTACTTAATTATATTCTTTGCCACAATGCAATTTCTAATGATTTATACAATCTTAGTTCGCAAACATATTATTTAAGAAAAAAGAAACACAATGGAGTCTTATAAGAAGTTTTCCCACTCCCTTTTAGAGATATATGCTTGACCCAACATTGAAGCTTAGGATTTGAATTTGTAATATTCTTCCACTAAAGTGTTTTGATTCAATTCAGTACATTACTTGTATTTTTGTTGAATTAACATATTCAAATATTATACTTTTGACTCCATTTAAGATGAAAGGGCATTAACAATATATTAAAAAAAATCAAAACATTGGATTTTTTCAATTTTCAGAATTTTATACTCTTATAGGAATAAATGTGTTGTTAATAATTAGTTGAATTAAGATTTTCTAAAATTCTTAATTGTTTCCATTGCCACATTGCAATTTGTAATGATTTCTATAATTTTAGTCTATAAAAATATTACATAAGAAAAAGCAAACAAAATGGACCCTAATAAGAGGTTTTCCCACTCCCCTCTAGAGCTATGTGCTTGCCCCAACATCAATGCTTAGGATTTCAGTTTGTAATATTCATCCACATAAGTGTTTTTTATTCAATTGACTCCATTACTTGTTTTTTTGTTGAAGTAAGATATTCAAATATTTTACTTTTCACTCCATTTAAGATGGAAGCGCATTAAGAATATCTTAAAAAAATCAAAACAATGCATTTTTTCAATTTTCAGAATTTTATAGTCTTATAGGGATAAATGCGTTGTTAATAATCAATTGAATTTATATTTTATAAATTTCTTAATTATCTCCATTACCACAATGCAATTTGTAATGATTTTTATAATTTTGGTCTAGAAACATCTTGCTTAAGAAAAAGCAAATAGAATAGACCCTAATAAGAAGTTTTCCCACTCCCCTCTAGAGATATATGTTTAACTCAACATTAAAGCTTAGGACTCAAATTTGTAATATTCATCCACTAAAGTGTTTTTTATTCAATTGACTCGATTACTTGTATTTTTGTTGAATTAACATAGTCAAATATTATGCTTTTCACTCCATTTAAGATGAAAGCACATTAGGAATATATTAAAAAAATCAAAACATTCCATTTTTTCAATTTTCAGAGTTTTATAGTCTTATAAGGATAAATGCGTTGTTAATAATCAATTAAATTTAGATTTTGTAAATTTTTTAATTATCTTTATTGCCACAATGCAATGTGTAATGATTTTTATAATTTTAGTCTAGAAACTTCATACTTAAGAAAAAGCAAATACAATGGACCCTAATAAGAAGTTTTCCTACTCACCTATAGGGATATATGCTTGACCCAACATTAAAGCTTGGGATTCCAATTTGTAATATTCATCCAATAAAGTTTTTTGTATTCAATTGACTCCATTAATTGTATTTTTGTTCAATTATCAGAATTTGATAGTCTTATTGGGATAAATATGATGTTAATAATAAGTTAAATATAAACTTTGTAAATTACCTAATTATCTTATTTGGCACAATGCAATTTCTAATGATTTCTATAATTTCAGTACACAAACATATTACTTAAGAAAAAGCTAGCGGAATGAATTCTAACAAGAAGTTTTCCCAACCCCCTCTAGAGATATATGTTTGACCCAACATTGAACCTTAGGACTCAAATTTGTAATATTCATCCACTAAAGTGTTTTTTATTCAATTGACTCCATTACTTGTATTTTTGTTGAATTAACATATTCAAATATTATGACTTTCACTTCATTTAAGATAAAAGGGCATTAACAATATATTAAAAAAATCAAAACATTGGATTTTTTCAATTTTCAAAATTTTATAGTCTTATAGGGATAAATGCGTTATTAATTATCAGTTGAATTTAGATTTTGTAAAATTCTTAATTGTCTACATTGCCACAATGCATTTTGTAATGATTTCTATAATTTTAGTCTACAAACATCTTATTTAAGAAGAAGCAAACAAAATGGACCCTAATAAGAAGTTTTCCCACTCCCTTCTAGAGTTATATGCTTGCCCTAACATTGATGCTTAGAATTTCAATCTGTAATATTCATCTACTAAAGTGTTTCTTATTCAATTGAGTCCATTACTTGTATTTTTGTTGAATTAACATATTCAAATATTACACTTTTCATTCCATTTAAGATGAAAAAGCATTAAGAATATATTAAAAAAAATCAAAACATTGCATTTTTTCAATTTTCAAAATTTTATAGTCTTCTAAGGATAAATGCGTTGTTAACAATCAGTTAAATTTATATTTTGTAAATTTCTTAAATATCTCCATTGCCACAATGCAATTTGTAATGATTTTTATAATTTTACTTTAGAAACATCTTACTAAGGAAAAAGCAAATATAATGGACCCTAATAAGAAGTTTTCCCACTTCCCTCTAGAGACATATGCTTGACCCAACATTGAAGCTTAGGATTCAAATTTGAAATATTCTTCCACTAAAGTGTTTTTTACTCAATTGACTCCATTACTTGTATTTTTCTTGAATTAACATATTCAAAAATTATGCCTTTGACTCCACTTAAGATGAAAGGGCATTAACAATGTACGAAAAAAATCAAAACATTACATTTTTGCAATTATTAGAATTTGATAGTCTTATAGGGATAAATGTGATGTTAATAATAAGTTAA
>JAHLGP010015826.1:0-26376 GCA_020141445.1 Bruguiera sexangula | reverse complement strand
ATTAACAAATTCAAATATTATGCTTTCGACTCCATTTAAGATAAAAGGGCATTAACAATATATTAAAAAAACTAACACATTGCGTTTTTTCAATTTTCAGAATTTTATAATCTTATAGGGATAAATGCATTGTTAATAATCAGTTAAACTTATATATTGTAAATTTCTTAATTATCTCCATTGCCACAATGCAATTTGTAATGATTTTTATAAGTTTAGTCTACATACATCTTACTTAGGAAAAAGTAAATACAATGGACCCTAATAAGAAATTTTCCCACTCAGTATGCTTGACCCAACATTGAAGCTCAGTATTCCAATTTATAATATTCATCTACTAAAGTTTTTTTTTTATTCAATTGAGTCCATTACTTATATTTTTGCTGAATTTAACATAATCAAATATTATACTTTTAACACCACTTAAGATGAAAGGGCATTAACAATATATTAAAAAAATTAGAGTATTGCATTTTTTAAATTTTTACAATTTTACAGTCTTATAAGGATAAATATGTTGTTAATAATCAGTTGAATTTAGATATTGTAAATTTCTTAATTATCTCCTTTGCCACAATTCAATTTGTAATGACTTCTATAATTTCAGTTTACATACATCATACTTAAGAAAAAGCAAATACAATGGACCCTAATAGGAAATTTTCCCACCCTCTTACATAGATATATGCATCGCCGAACATTGAAGTTTAGGATTCCAATTTGTAATATTCATCCACTAAAGTTATTTTTATTCAATTGAGTCCATTACTTGTATTTTTCTTGAAATAACATATTCAAATATTATGTTTTTTATTCCATTTAAGATGAAGGGGCATTAACAATATATTAAAAAAATCAAAGCGTTGTATTTTTTAAATTTTTACAATTTTACAGTCTTATGAGGATAAATATGTTATTAATAGTCAGTTGAATTTAGATTTTGTAAATTTCTTAATTATCTCCATTGCCACAATGCAATTTGTAATGATTTCTATAATTTCAGTCTACATACATTTTATATAAGAAAAAGCAAATACAATGGACCTTAGTAAGTAGTATTCCCACTTCCCTACATAGATATATGCATCGCCCAACATTGAAGTTTAGGATTCCAATTTGTAATATTCATCCACTAAAGTGTTTTATATGCAATTGAGTCCGTTACTTGTATTTTTGTTGAATTAACATATGCAAATATTATGCTTTTCATTCCATTTAAGATGAAAGGGCATTAATAATATATTACAAAAATCAAAAGATTGCATTTTTTCAATTTTCAAAATTTTATAATCTTATAGGGATAAATGTGATGGTAATATTTAGTTAAATTTAAATTTTTAAAATTTAATAATTATGTCTTTTTCCACAATGCAATTTGTAATGATTTTTATAATTTTAGCCTACATACATCTTACATAAGAAAAAGCAAATACAATGGACCCTAATAAGAAGTTTTCTCACTTCCCTCTAAAGAGATATGCTTAACCCAACATTAAAGTTTAAGATTCCAATTTGTAATATTCATCCACTAAAGTGTTTTTTATTCAATTGAGTCCATTACTTGTATTTTTGTTACTTGTATTTTTGTTGAATTAACATATTCAAATATTATACTTTTGACTCCATTTAAGATGAAAGGGCATTAACAATATATTAAAAAAATTTGAGTATTGCATTTTTTTAATTTTTACAATTTTACAGTCTTATGCGGATAAATACATTGTTAATAATCAGTTGAATTTAGATTTTGTAAATTTCTTAATTATCTCCATTGCCCTCCATTGCCACAATGCAATTTGTAATGATTTCTTTAATTTTAGTCCACATACATCTTGGTTAAGAAAAAGCAAATACAATGGATTCTAGTAAGTAGTTTACCCACTCCCTTACATAGATATATGCATGACCTGACATTGAAGTTTAGGATTCCAATTTGAAATATTCATCCACTAAAGTTTTTTTTTATTCAATTAAATCCATTACTTGTATTTTCGTTGAATTAACATACTCACATATTATACTTTTCACTCCATTTAAAATGAAAAGGCATTAACAAAATATTACAAAAATCAAAAGATTGCATTTTTTCAATTTTTAGAATTTTATAATCTTATAAGGATAAATGTGATGGTAATATTCAGTTAAATTTAAAATTTTAAACTTTCATAATTACCTCCTTTGCCACAATACAATTTGTAAAGATTTGTATAATTTTAGTCTACAAACATATTATTTAAGAAAAAACAAACGCAATGGACTTTAATAAGAAGTTTTCCCACTGTCCTCTAGAGATATATGCTTGCCCCAACGTTGAAGTTTAAGATTCCAATTTGTAATATTCATCCACTAAACTATTTTTTATTCAATTGAGTCCATTACTTGTATTTTTTCTTGAATTAACATATTCAAATATTATACTTTTCACTCAATTTAAAATGAAAAGGCATTAACAATATATTAAAAAAAATCAAAAGATTGCATTTTTTCAATTTTCAGAATTTTATAGCCTTATAGGGATAAATGTGATGTTAATAATCAATTAAATTTAAATTTTGTAAATTTCATAATTATCTCCATTGCCACAATTCAATTTGTAATGATTTCTATAATTTTAGTCTACATACATCTTACTTAAGAAAAAGGAAATACAATGGATCCTAATAAGTTTTCCTACTTCCCTGTAGAGATATATGCTTGACCCAACATTGACGCCTAGGATTCCAATTTGTAATATTCATCCATTAAAGTGTTTTTTATTCAATCAAGTCCATTACTTGTATTTTTGTTGAATGAACATATTCAAATATTATGCTTTCGACTCCATTTAAGATGAAAGGGCATTAACAATATATTAAAAAAATCATAGCATTTAATTTTTTAAATTTTTAAAATTTGACAATCTTATGAGGATAAATACGTTGTTAATAATCAGTTGAATTTAGATTTTGTAAATTTCTTAATTATCTCCATTGCCACAATGCAATTTGTAATGATTTCTTTAATTTTAGTCTACATACATCTCGGTTAAGAAAAAGCAAATACAATGGACCCTAGTAAGAAGTTTACCCACTCCCCTATATAGATAGATGCATGACCTAACATTGAAGTTTAGGATTCCAATTTGAAATATTCATCTACTGAAGTTTTTTTCTATTCAATTAAATCCATTACTTGTATTTTCATTGAATTAACATATTCACATATTATGCTTTTCACTCCATTTAAAATGAAAAGGCATTAACAATATATTACAAAAATCAAAAGATCGCATTTTTTTAATTTTCAGAATTTTATAATCTTATAGGGATAAATGTGATGGTAATATTCAGTTAAATTTAAAATTTTAAAATTTCATAACTATCTCCTTTCCCACAGTACAATTTCTAAAGATTTGTATAATTTTAGTCTGCAAACATATTACTTAAGAAAAAACAAACACAATTAACTTTAATAAGAAGTTTTCCCACTCCCTCTAGAGATTTATGCTTGCACCAACATTGATGCTTAGGATTCCAATTTGTAATATTCATCCATTAAAGTGTTTTGTATTCAATTGAGTCCATTACTTGTATTTTCCTTGAATTAACATATCCAAATATTATACTTTTCACTCTATTTAAGATGAAAGGGCATTAATAATATATTTTAAAAATCAGAGCATTGCATTTTTTAAATTTTTAGAATTTTACAGTCTCATGAGGATAAATGCGTTGTTAATAATCAGTTGAATTTAGATTTTGTAAATTTCTTAATTATCTCCATTGCCATAAAACAATTTGTAATGATTTCTATAATTTTAGCCTACAAACATCTTACTTAAGAAAAAACAAATACAATGGACCCTAATAAAAAGTTGTCCCACTCCCATAAATAGATATATGCATGACCTAACACTAAAGTTTAGGATTCAAATTTGTAATATTCGTCTACTAAAGTGTGTTACATTCAATTGAGTCCATTACTTGTATTTTTGTTGAATTAACATATTCAAATACGATGCTTTTCACTCCATTTAAGATAAAAGGGCATTAACAATATATTAAAAAAATCAAAACATTGCATTTTTTCAAGTTTCAGTATTTTATATTCTTATAGGGATAAATGCATTGTTAATAATCAGTTGAATTTAGATTTTGTAAATTTGTTAATTATCTCCTTTACCATAAAGCAATTTGTAATGATTTTTATAATTTTAGTCTATATACATCTTACTAAAGAAAGAGCAAATACAATGAACCTTAAAAAGAAGTTTTTCCACTCCCCTCTAGAGATATATGCTTGGCCCAACATTAAAACTTAGGATTCCAATTTGTAATATTCATCCACTAAACTGTTTTTTTATTCAATTAAATCCATTACTTGTATTTTTCTTGAATTAACATATTCAAAGATTACGCTTTTGACTCCATTTAAAATGAAAGGGCATTAACAATATATTAAAAAAATCAAAACATTACATTTTTTTCAATTTTCAGAATTTTATTGTCTTATAGGAATAATTGTGATGGTAATATTCAGTTAAATTTAGATTTTCAAATTTTCATAATTATCTCCTTTGCCACAATGTAATTTGTAAAGATTTGTATAATTTTAGTCTGCAAACATATTACTTAAGAAAAAACAAACACAATGAACTGTAATAAGAAGTTTTCTCACTCCCCTCTAGAGATATATGCTTGCCCCAACATTGAAGCTTAGAACTCCAATATGTAATAATCATCCACTAAACTGTTTTTTATTCAATTGAGTCCATTACTTCTATTTTTCTTGAATTAATGTATTCAAATATTACACTTTTGACTCCTTTAAAATGAAAGGGCATTAACAATATATTAAAAAAATCAAAACATTGCATTTTTTCAATTTTCAGAATTTTATAGTTTTATAAGGACAAATGTGTTGTTAATAATGAGTTGAATTTAAATTTTGTAAATTTCTTAATTATCTTTCTTACCATAAAGCACTTTGTAATGATTTCTATAATTTTAGTCTGCGAACATCTTACTCAAGAAAAAACAAATACAATGAACCCCAATAAGAAGTTTTGCCACTCTCCTATATAGATATATGCTTGCCCCAACATTGATGCTTAGGATTCCAATTTGTAATATTCATCCACTAAACTATTTTTTATTCACTTAAGTCCATTACTTGTATTTTTCTTGAGTTAACATATTCAAATATTACGCTTTTCACTCCATTTAAAAAGAAAAGGCATTAACAATATATTAAAAAAATCAAAAGATTGCAATTATTCAATTTTCAGAATTTTATAATCTTATAGGGATAAATGTGATGTTAATAATCAGTTAATTTTAAATATTGTAAATTTCATAATTATCTCCATTGCCACAATACAATTTGTAATGATTCCTATAATTTTAGTCTGCATACATCTTACTTAAGAAAAAACAAATACAATGGACCTTAGTGAGAAGTTTTCCCACTCCCTTATATAGATATATGCATGACTTGACATTGAAGTTTAGGATTCCAATTTGAAATAGTCATCCATTTTTTTTATTCAATTAAATCCATTACTTCTATTTTTGTTGAATTAATATATTCACATATTATGCTTTTCACTCCATTGAAAATGAAAAGGCATCAAAAATATATTACAAAAATCAAAAGATTGCATTTTTTCAATTTTTAGAAATTTATAGTCTTATAGGGATAAATGTGATGGTAATATTCAGTTAAATTTAAATTTTTAAAATTTCATAATTATCTTCTTTTCCACAATGAAATTTCTAAAGATTTGTATTATTTTTGTCTGCAAACATATTACTTAAGAAAAAACAAATGCAATGGACTCTAATAAAAGGTTTTCCCACTCCCCTCTAAAGATATATGCTTGTGCAAACATTGAAACTTAGGATTTCAATTTGTAATATTCATCAACTAAATTGTTTTTTAATCTCTTGAGTCCATTACTTGTTTTTTTTTCTTGAATTAACTTATTCAAATATTATGTTTTTCACTCCATTTCAAATGAAAAGGCATTAATAATATATTAAAAAAATCAAAAGATTGTATTTTTTCAATTTTCAAAATTTTATAATCTTATAGGGATAAATATGATATTAATATTCAGTTAAATTTAAATTTTGTAAATTTCATAATTATCTTTATTGCCACAATGCAATTTGTAATGATTTTTATAATTTTAGTCTACATACATCTTACTTAAAAGAAAGCAAATTCAATAGACCCTAGTAAGAAGTTTTCCCACTCCCCTATATAGATATATTGAAGTTTAGGATTCCAATTTTAAATATTCATCCACTAAAGTTTTTTTTTATTCAATTAAATCCATTACTTGTATTTTTGTTGAATTAACATATTCACTTATTATCCTTTTCACTCCATTGCATTTTTTCAATTTTTAGAATTTTATAGTTTTATTAGGATAGATGTGATGGTAATATTTAATTAAATTTAAATTTTTAAAAATTCATAATTATCTCCTTTTCCTTAATGAAATTTCTAAGGATTTGTATAATTTTTGTCTGCAAACATATTACTTAAGAAAAAAAAAATGCAATGGACTCTAATAAAAGGTTTTCCCACTCCCCTCTAATGATATATGCTTGCGCAAACATTGAAACTTAGGATTCCAATTTGTAATATTCATCAACTAAATTGTTTTTTAATCTCTTGAGTCCATTACTTGTTCTTTTTCTTGAATTAACATATTCAAATATTATACTTTTCACTCTATTTCAAATGAAAAGGCATTAACAGTATATTAACAAAAAATCAAAAGATTGCATTTTTTTAATTTTTAGAATTTTAGAATCTTATAGGGATAAATGTGATGTTAATAATCAATTAAATTTAAATTTTGTAAATTTCATAATTATCTCTATTGCCATAGTGCAATTTGTAATGATTTTTATAATTTTAGTCTACATACATCTTACTTAAGAAAAAACAAATTCAACGGACCCTAGTAAGAAGTTTTCCCACTCCCCTATATAGATATATGCATGACTTGACATTGAAGTTTAGGATTCTAATTCGAAATATTCATCCACTAAAGTTTTTTTTATTCAATTAAATCTATTACTTGTATTTTTGTTGAATTAACATATTCACATATTATCCTTTTCACTCCATTGAAAATGAAAAGGCATCAACAATATATTACAAAAATCAAAAGATTGCATTTTTTCAATTTTTAGAATTTTATAATTTTATTGGGATAAATGTGATGGTAATATTCAATTAAATTTAAATTTTTAAAAATTCATAATTATCTCCTTTTCCTTAATGAAATGTCTAAGGATTTGTATAATTTTTGTCTGCAAATATATTACTTAAGGAAAAACAAACGCAATGGACTCTAATAAAAAGTTTTTCCACTCCCCTCTAGAGATATATGCTTGCGCCAACATGAAAGCTTAAGATTCCAATTTGTAATATACATCCACTAAACTGTTTTTTATTCTCTTGAGTCCATTACTTGTATTTTTCTTGAATTAACATATTCAAATATTATACTTTTCACTCCATTTCAAATGAAAAGACATTAACAATATATTAAAAAAAATCAAAAGATTGCATTTTTTCAATCTTTAGAATTTTATAATCTTATAGGGATAAATGTGATGTTAATAATTAGTTAAATTTAAATTTTGTGAATTTCATAATTATCTTCATTGCGACAATGCAATTTGTAATGATTTCTATAATTTTAGTCTACATACATCTTACTTAAGATAAAGCAAATACAATGGACCCTAGGAAGAAGTTTACCCACTCCACTATATAGATATATGCATGACCTGACATTGAAGTTTACGATTCCAATTTGAAATATTCATCCACTAAAGTTTTTTTTATTCAACTAAATCCATTACTTGTATTTTTGTTCAACTAACATATTCAGATATTATACTTTTCACTCCATTTAAAATGAAAAGGCATCAACAATATATTACAAAAATCAAAAGATTGCATTTTTTCAATTTTTAGAATTTTATAATCTGATAGGGATAAATGTGATGGTAATATTCTGTTAAATTTAAATTTTTAAAATTTCGTAATTATCTCTTTTGCCACAATGCAATTTTTAAAGATTTGTATAATTTTTGTCTGCAAACATATTACTTAAGAAAAAACAAATGCAATGGACTCTAGTAAGATGTTTTCTCACTCCTCTATATAGATATATGCATGACCCAACACTATTGTTTAGGTTACCAATTTGTAATATTCTTCCACTAAAGTGTTTATATTCAATTGAGTCCACTACTTGTATTTTTTGTTGAATTAACATATTAAAATATTATATTTTTCTCTCCATTTAAGATAAAAGGGCATTAACAATATATTAAGAAAATCAAAACATTGCATTTTTTCAATTTTCATAATTTTATAGTCTTATAGAGAGAAATGCGTTGTTAATAATCAGTTGAATTTAAATTTTGTAAATTTCTTGATTATCTCCATTGCCATAATGCAATTGGTAATGATTTCTATAATTTTAGTCTACAAGCATCTTACTCAAGAAAGAGCAAATGCAATGGATCCTAGTAAGAAGTTTTCCCACACCCTTATATAGATATACGTTTAACCCAACATCGAGGTTTAGGATTTCAATTTGTAATATTCACCCACTAAAGTGTTTTACATTCAATTAAGTCCACTACTTGTATTTTTGTTGAATTAACATATTCAAATATTATGCTTTTACCTACATTCAAGATGAAAGGGCATTAAGAATATATTAAAAAAATCAGAGCATTGCATTGTTTAAATTTTTACAATTTTACAGTCTTATGAGGATAAATACGTTGTTAATAATCAGTTGAATTTGGATTTTGTAAATTTTTTAATTATCTCTATTGCCACAATGAAATTTGTAATGATTTCTGTAATTTTAGTCTACATACATCTTACTTAAGTAAAAGCAAATACAATGGACCCTAGTAAGAAGTTTTCCCACTCCCCTATATAGATATATGCATGACTTGACATTGAAGTTTGGGATTCCGATTAGAAATATTTATCCACTAAGGTTTTTTTAATTCAATTAAATCCATTACTTGTATTTTTGTTGAATTAACAAATTCACATATTATGCTTTTCACTCCATGTCAAATGAAAAGGGATTAACAATATATTAAAAAAATCAAAAGATTGCAGTTTTTCAATTTTCAGAATTTTATAGTCTTCTAGGAAGAAATGTGATGGTAATATTCAGTTAAATTTAAATTTTCAAAATTTCATAATTATCTCCATTGCCACAATGCAATTTCTAAGGATTTGTACAATTTTTGTCCGCAAACATATTACTTAAGAAAAAACAAATGTAGTGGACACTAATAAGAAGTTTTCTCACTCCCTTCTAGAGATATTTGCTTGCCTCAACATTAAAGCTTAGGATTCCAATTTGTAATATTCATCCACTAAAGTGTTTTTTATTCAATTAAGTCTATTACTTGTATTTTTGTTGAATTAACATATTGAAATATTATGCTTTTGACTCCATTTAAGATGAAAGGGCATTAACAATATAGTAAAAAAATCAGAGCATTGCATTTTTTAAATTTTTACAATTTTACAATCTTATGTGGATAAATACGTTGTTAATAATCAGTTAAACTTCGATTTTGTAAATTTCTTAATTATCTCCATTGCCACAATGCAATTTGTAATGATTTCTATAATTTCAATCTACATACATCTTACTTAAGAAAAAGCAAATACAATGGACCGTAGTAAGAAGTTTTCCCACTGCCCTCTAGAGATATATGCTTGCCTCAACATTGAAGCTTAGGATTCCAATTTGTAATATTCATCCACTAAATTGTTTTTTTTTTTTTCAATTAAGTCGATTACTTGTATTTTTCTTGAATTAACATATTCAAATATTATACTTTTCACTCCATTTAAAAAAGAAAGGACATTAACAATATATTAAAAAAAAAATCAAAAGATCACATTTTTTCAATTTTCATAATTTTATAGTCTTATAGAGATAAATGCCATGTTAATAATGAGTTAAATTTAAATTTTGTAAATTTCATAATTATCTCTATTGCCACAGTGCAATTTGTAATGATTTCAATAATTTTAGTCTACATACATCTTACTTAAGAAAAACCAAATACAATGGACCCTAATAAGAAGTTTTCCCACTTCCCACTAGGGATATATGCTTGACCCAACATTGAAGCTTAGGATTCCAATTTGTAATATTCATCCAGTAAAGTGTTTTTTTTTTCAATTAAGTCCATTACTTGTATTTTTGTTGAATTAACATATTCAAATATTATGCTTTTGACTCCATTTAAGATGAAAGGGCATTAACAATATATTAAAAAAATCATAACATTGCATTTTTTAAATTTTTACAATTTTACAGTCTTATAAGAATAAATACATTGTTAATAATCAATTGAATTTAGATTTTTTGAATTTCATAATTATCTCCATTGCCACAATGGAATTTGTAATGATTTCTAAAATTTTAGTCTACATACATTTTACTTAAGAAAAAGCAAATACAATGGATCCTAGTAAGAAGTTTTCCCACTCCCCTATATAGATATATGCATGACCCAACACTGAAGTTTATGATTCCAATTCGTAATATTCATCCATTAATGTGTTTTATATTCAATTGAGTCCATTACTTGTATTTTTGTTGAATTAACCTATTCAAATATTATGCTTTTTACTCTATTTAAGATGAAAGGGCATTAACAATATATTAAAAAAATAAAAACATTGCATTTTTTCAATTTTCAAAATTTTATAATCTTACTTAAGAAAAAGCAAATACAATGAACCCTAGTAAGAAGTTTTCCCACTGCCTATATGCATGACCCAACACAATTTTTTAGGTTACCTATTTGTAATATTCATCCACTAAAGTGTTTATATTCATTGAAATAATCATCGACTAAAGTTTTTCTTATTCAGTTAAATCCATTACTTGTATTTTTGGTGAATTAACATATTCACGCATTATACTTTTCACTCCATTTAAAATGAAAAGGCATTAACAATATATTACAAAAATCAAAAGATTGCCTTTTTTCAATTTTTAGAATTTTATAATCTTATAGGAATAAATATGATGGTAATATTCTGTTAAATTTAAATTTTGAAAATTTCATAATTATCTCCTTTGCCACAATGCAGTTTGTAAAGATTTGTATAACTTTTGTCTGCAAACATATTACTTAAGAAAAAAGAAACGCAATGGACTCTAATAGTAAGTTTTCTCACTCCCCTCTAGAGATATATGCCTGCCCCAACATTGAAGTTTAAGATTCTAATTTGTAATATTTAGCCACTATACTGTTTTTTATTTAATTAAGTCCATTACTTGTATTTTTGTTGAATTAACATATTCAAATATTATGCTTTTCACTCTATTTAAAATGAAAGGGCATTAACAATATATTAAAAAAAATAAAAACATTGCATTTTTGTAATTTTCAGAATTTTATAGTCTTATAGGGATAAATGCGTTGTTAATAACCAATTGAATTTAAATTTTGTAAATTTCTTAATTATCTCCATTGCCACAATGCAATTTGTAATGATTTCTATAATTTTAGTCTAGAAACATCTTACTTAAGAAAAAGCGAATAAAATGAACCCTAATAAGAAGTTTTCCCATTCCCCTATATAGATATATGCATGACCCAACACTATTGTTTAGGTTACCTATTTGTAATATTCATCCACTAAAGTGTTTATATTCAATTGAGTCCACTACTTGTATTTTTTTGTTGAATTAAAAGATTTAAATATTATACTTTTCACTTCATTTAAGATAAAAGGGAATTAACAATATATTATGAAAATCAAAACATTACATTTTTTCAATTTTCAGAATTTTATAGTCTTATAGGGATAAATGCATTGTTAACAATTAGGTGGATTTAAATTTTGTAAATTTCTTAATTATCGCCATTGCCACAATGCAATTTTTAAAGATTTCTATAATTTTAGTCTGCAAACATCTTACTTAAGTAAAAGCGAATACAATGGACCTTAATAAGAAGTTTTCCCACTCCCCTATATAGATATATGCATGACCCAACACTGATGTTTAGGATACCAATTTGTAATATTCATCCACTAAAGTGTTTTATATTTAATTGTGTCCATTACTTGTATTTTTGTTGAATTAACATATTCAAATATTATACTTTTAACTCCATTTAAGATGAAAGGGCATTAACAATATATTAAAAAAATCAGAGCATTGCATTTTTTAAATTTTTACAATTTTATAGTCTTATAAGGATAAATACATTGTTAATAATCAATTGAATTTAGATTTTTTGAATTTCATAATTATCTCCATTGCCACAATGAAATTTGTAATGATTTCTATAATTTTAGTCTACATACATCTTACTTAAGAAAAAACAAATACAATGGACCTTAGTAAGAAGTTTTCCCACTCCCCTATATAGATATATGCATGACCCAACACCGAAGTTTATGATTCCAATTTATAATATTCATCCACTAAAGTATTTTTGTTGAATTAACATATTCAAATATTATGCTTTTCACTTTATTTAGGATGAAAGGGCATTAACAATATGTTAAAAAAAATCAAACATTGTATTTTTTCAAATTTTAGAATTTTATAGTCTTATAGGGATAAATGCGTTGTTAATAATCAGTTGAATTTAAATTTTGTAAATTTGTTAACTATCTCCATTGCCACAATATAATTTTTAATGATTTTATAATTTTAGTCTACAAACATCGTACATAAGAAAAAGCAAATACAATGGACCATAATAAGAAGCTTTCCCACTCCCTTATATAGATATATGCATGACCTAACACTGATGTTAAGGATACTAATTTATAATATTCATCCACTAAAGTGTTTTATATTCAATTAAGTCCATTACTTGTATTTTTTCTGAATTAACATATTCAAATATTATGCTTTTCACTCCATTTTAGATGAAAGGGCATTAACAATATATTAAGAAAATCAAAACATTGAATTTTTTTAATTTTCAGAATTTTATACTCTTATAGGGATAAATGCGTCGTGAATAATAAGTTGAATTTAAATTTTGTAAATTTGTTAATTATCTCCATTACCATAAAGCAATTTGTAATGATTTCTACAATTTTAGTCTACATACATCTTACTTAAGAAAAAGCGAATACCATGGACCCGAATCAGAAGTTTTCCGACTCCCCTCTAAAGATATATACTTGACCCAATATTGAAGCTTAGGATTCCAATTTGTAATATTCATCCACTAAACTGTTTTTTATTCAATTAAGTCCTTTACTTGTATTTTAATTTAATTAACATATTCAAATATTATATTTTTGACGGTATTTAAGATCAAAGGGCATTAACCATATATTAAAAAATTCAGAGCATTGCATTTTTTAAATTTTTACAATTTTATAGTCCTATTAGGATAAATACATTGTTAATAATTAGTTGAATTTAGATTTTGTAAATTTCTTACTTATCTCTATTGCCACAATGCAATTTGTAATGATTTCTATAATTTTAGTCTACATACATCTTGGTTAAGAAAAAACAAATACAATGGACCCTAGTTAGAAGTTTCCCACTCCCCTATAGAGATATATGTATGACCTGACATTGAAGTTTAGGATTACAATTTGAAATATTCATCCACTAAAGTTTTTTTTATTCAATTAAATTTATTACTTGTATTTTAGTTGAATTAACATATTCACATATTATGCTTTTCACTCCATTTAAAATGAAAAGGCATTAAGAATATATTACAAAAAGCAAAAGATTGCATTTTTTCAATTTTCAGAATTTTATAGTTTTGTAAGAATAAATACGTTGTTAATAATTAGTAGAATTTAAATTTTGTAAATTTCTTAATTATCTCCATTACCATAATGCAATTTGTAATAATTTCTATAATTTTAGTCTACATACATCTTACTGAAGAAAAGCGAATGCCATGGACCCTAATTAGAAGTTTTCCCACTTGACTCTAGAGATATGTGCTTGACCCAATATTGAAGCCTAGGATTCCAATTCGTAATATTTATCCACTAAAATGTTTTTTATTCAATTGAGTGCATTACTTGTATTTTTGTTGAATTAACATATTGAAATATTATGCTTTTGACTCCATTTAAGATGAAAGGGCATTAACAATATATTAAAAAAATCGGAGCATTGCATTTTTTAAATTTTTTCAATTTTATAGTCTTATAAGGATAAATACGTTGTTAATAATTAGTTGAATTTAGATTTTGTAAATTTCTTAATTATCTCCATTGACACAATGCAATTTGTAATGATTTCTATAAATTTAGTCTACATACATCTTTCTTAATAAAAAGCAAATACAATGAACCCTAGTAAGAAGTTTTCCCATCCCTCATATAAATATATGCATGACCCAACATTGAAGTTTAGGATTCCAATTTGAAATATTCATCCACTAAAGTTTTTTTTATTCAATTAAATCCATTACTTGTATTTTTGTTGAATTAACATATTCACATATTATGCTTCTCACTCCATTTAAAATGAAAAGGCATTAAGAATATATTACAAAAATCAAAAGATTGCATTTTTTCAACTTTTAGAATTTTATAGTCTTATAGGGATAAATGTGATGGAAATATTCAATTAAATTTAAATTTTGAAAATTTCGTAATTATCTCCTTTACCATAATGAAATTTTTAAAGATTTGTTTAATTTTTGTCTGCAAACATATTACTTATGAAAAAACAAACGCAATGGACACTAATAAGAAGTTTTCCCACTCCCGTATATAGATATATACATGACCCAACACTATTGTTTAGGTTACCAATTTGTAATATTCATCCATTAAAGTGTTTATAGTCTTATGGGGATAAATGCGTTGTTAATAATCAGGTGGATTTAAATATTGTAAATTTCTTTATTATCTCTATTGCCACAATGCAATTGGTAATGATTTCTATAATTTTAGTCTACGAGCATCTTACTTAAGAAAAAGCAAATACAATGGACCTTAATAAGAAGTTTTCCCACTCCTATGTGTAGATATATGCTTAACCCAACACTGAGGTTTAGGGTTCCAATTTGTAATATTCACTTACTAAAGTGTTTTACATTCAATTGAGTCCACAACTTGTATTTTTGTTGAATTAACATATTCAAATAATATCCTTTTGACTCCATTTAAGATGAAAGGGCATTAACAATAACAATATATTAAAAAAATCAAAATATTGCACTTTTTCAATTTTCAGAATTTTATAATTTTATAAGGATAAATGTGTTGTTAATAATCAGTTGAATTTAAATTTTGTAAATTTCTTAATTATCTCCATTGTCACAATGCAATTTGTAATTATTTCTATAATTTTAGTCTACATACATCTTACTTAAGAAAAAGCAAATATTATGGACTCTAGTAAGAAGTTTTCCCACTCCCCTATAAAGATATATGCATGACTTGACATTCAAGTTTAGGATTCCAATTTGAAATATTCATCCATTAAAGTTTTGTTTATTCAATTAAATCCATTACTTGTATTTTTGTTGAATTAAAATATTCACATATTATGCTTTTCACTCCATTGAAAATGAAAAGGCATCAACAATATATTACAAAAATCCAGAGATTGCATTTATTTGATTTTAACAATTTTATAGTGTTATAGGGATAAATGTGATGGTAATATTCAGTTAAATTTAAATTTTCAAAATTTCATAATTATCTCCTTTGCCATAATGTAATTTGTAATGATTTTTATAATTTTAGTCTACATACATCTTAATTAAAAAAAAGCAAATACAATGAACTCTAATAAGAAGTTTTCCCACTTCCCTCTAGAGATATATGCCTAACCAAACATTGAAGCTTAGGATTCCAATTCGTAATATTCTTCAACTAAAGTGTTTTTTATTCAATTGAGTCCATTACTTGTATTTTTGTTGAATTAACATATTCAAATATTATGTTTTTGACTCCATTTAAGATGAAAGGGCATTAACAATATATTAAAAAAATTATAACATTGCATTTTTTAAATTTTTACAATTTTAGTCTTATGAGGATAAATACATTGTTAATAATCAGTTGAATTTAAATTTTGTAAATTTCTTAATTATCTCCATTGTAACAATGCAATTTGTAATGATTTCTATAATTTTAGTCTACAAATATCTTACTTAAGAAAAAGCAAATACAATGGACCCTAATAATAAGTTTTCCCACTCCCCTATATAGATATATGCATGACCCAAAACCGAAGTTTAGGATTCCAATTTGTAATATTCATCCACTAATGCATTTTATATTCAATTGAGTCCATTACTTGTATTTTTGTTGAATAAACCTTTTCAAATATTATCCTTTTTACTCCATTTAAGATGAAAGGGCATTAACAATATATTATAAAAATGAAAAGATTGCATTTTTTCAATTTTTAGAATTTTATAGTCTTATATATGGATAAATGTGAAGGTAATATTCAGTTAAATTTAAATTTTGAAAATTTCATAATTATCTCCTTTGCCACAATGCAATTTCTAAAGATTTGTATAATTTTTGTCTGCAAATGTATTACTTAAAAAAAAAAACAAACGCAATGGACACTAATAAGAAGTTTTCCCACTTCCCTCTAGTGATATATGCTTGCCCCAACATTGAAGTTTAGGATTCCAATTTGTAATATTCATCCACTAAACTGCTTTTTTTTTTCAATTAAGTCGATTACTTGTATTTTTCTTGAATTAACATATTTAAATATTATACTTTTCACTCTATTTAAAATGAAAGGGTATTAACAATATATTAAAAAAAATCAAAAGATCGCATTTTTTCAATTTTTAGAATTTTATAGTCTTATAGAGATAAAATGCAATGTTAATAATTAGTTAAATTTAAATTTTGTAAATTTCATAATTATCTCCATTGCCACAATGCAATTTGTAATGATTTCAATAATTTTAGTCTATATACATTTTACTTAAGAAAAACCAAATACAATAGACCCTAATAAGAAGTTTTCCCACTTGCCACTAGGGATATATCCTTGACCCAACATTGAAGCTTAGGATTCCAATTTGTAATGTTCATCCAATAAAGTGTTTTTTATTCAATTAAGTCCATTACTTGTATTTTTGTTGAATTAACATATTCAAATATTATGTGTTTGACTCCATTTAAGATGAAAGGGCATTAACAATATGTTAAAAAAATCAGAGCATTGTATTTTTTAAATTTTTACAATTTTACAGTCTTATGAGGATAAATACATTGTTAATAATCAGTTGAATTTAGATTTTTTAAATTTCATAATTATCTCTATTGCCACAATGGAATTTGTAATGATTTCTATAATTTTAGTCTACATACATCTTACTTAAGAAAAAACAAATACAATGGACCCTAGTAAGAAGTTTTCCCACTCCCCTATATAGATATATGCATGACCCAACACCAAAGTTTAGGATTCCAATTTGTAATATTCATCAACTAATGTGTTTTATATTCAATTGAGTCCATTACTTGTATTTTTGTTTGAATTAACTTGTTCAAATGTTATGCTTTTTACACCATTTAAGACGAAAGGGCATTAACAATATATTAAAAAAATAAAGACATTCCATTTTCTCAATTTTCAGAATTTTACTAGTCTAATAGGGATAAATGCGTTGTTAATAATTAGTTGAATTTAAATTTTGTAAATCTCTTAGTTATCTCCATTGCCACAATGTAATTTATAATAATTTCTATAATTTTAGTCTACAAACATCATACTGAAGAAAAAACAAATACAATGGACCCTAATAAGAAATTTTCCCACTCCCTTATATAGATATATGCATGACCTGACATTGATGTTTAGGATTCCAATTTGAAATATTCATCCACTAAAGTTTTTTTCATCCAATTAAATCCATTATTTGTATTTTTGTTGAATTAACATATTCACATATTATGTTTTTCACTCCATTTAAAATGAAAAGGCGTTAACATTATATTACAAAAATCAAAAGATTGAATTTTTTCAATTTTCAGAATTTTATAGTCTTATGGGGATAAATGTGATAGTAATATTTAGTTAAATTTAAATTTTCAAAATTTCATAATTATCCCTTTTGCCACAATGCAATTTCAAAAATTTTGTATAATTTTTGTCTGCAAACATTCTGCATAAGAAAAGACAAATGCAATGGACTCTAATAAGGCGTTTTCCCACTCCCCTCTAGAGATATATGCTTGTCCCAACATTGAACCTTAGGATTCCAATTTGTAATATTCATCCACTAAACTGTTTTTTATTCAATTGAGTCCATTACTTGTATTTTTGTTGAATTAACATATTCAAATATTATGCTTTTGACTCCATTTAAGATGAAAGGGCATTAACAATATAGTAAAATATCAGAGCATTGCATTTTTCAAATTTTTACAATTTTATAGTCTTATGAGGATAAATACATTGCTAATAATCAATTAAATTTAGATTCTGTAAATTTCTTAATTATCTCCATTGCCACAATGCAATTTGTAATGATTTCTATAATTTTAATCTACATACATCTTTCTTACGAAAAAGCAAATATGATGGACCCTAGTAAGAAGTTTTCCCGCTTCCCTATATGGATATATGCATGGCCCAACATTGAAGTTTAGGATTCCAATTTGTTATATTCATCCACTAAACTATTTTTTATTCAATTGAGTCAATTACTTGTATTTTTCTTGAATTAACATATTCAAATATTATATTTTTCACTCCATTTAAGATGAAAGGGCAATAACAATATATTGAAAAAACCAAAAACATTGCATTTTTTTAATTTTCAGAATTTTATAGGGATAAATGCGTTGTTATTAATCAGTTGAATTTACATTTTGTAAATTTCTTAATCATCTCCATTGCGATAAAGCAATTTGTAATGATTTCTAAAATTTTAGTCTACAAACATCTTACTTAAGAAAAAGCAAATATAGTGGACCCTAATAAGAAGTTTTCCCACTCCTATAAACAGATATATGCTTCACCTAACACCGAGATTTAGGATTCCAATTTGTAATATTCATCCACTAATGTATTTTATATTCAATTAAGTCCATTACTTGTATCTTTGTTGAATTAACATATTAAAATATTATGCTTTTCACTCCATTTGGGATGAAAGGGCATTAACAATATGTTAAAAAAAAATCAAAATATTGCCTTTTTTCAATTTTCAGAATTTTATAGTCTGATAGGGAAAAATGCGTTGTTTATAATCAGTTCAATTTAAATTTTGTAAATTTGTTAACTATCTCCATTGCCACAATGCAATTTGTAATGATTTTTGTAATTTTAGTCTACGAGCATCATTCATAAGAAAAAGCCAAAACAATGGACCCTAATAAGAAGTTTTCCCACTCCCCTATATAGATATATCTATGACCCAACACTGATGTTTAGGACACCAATTTGTAATATTCATCCACTAAAGTGTTTTATATTCAATTGAGCCCATTACTTGTACTTTTGTTGAATTAACATATTCAAATATTATACTTTTCACTCCATTTTAGATGAAAGGGCATTAACAATATATTAAGAAAATCAAAATATTGCATTTTTTCAATTTTCAGAATTTTATAGTCTTACAGGGATAAATACGTTGTTAATAATATGTTGAATTTAGAATTTGTAGATTTGTTAATTATCTCTATTGCCACAAAGCAATTTGTAATGATTTTTACAATTTTAGTCTACATACATTTTACTTAAGAAAAAGCGAATATCATGGACCCTAATTAGAAGTTTTCCCACTCCCATCTAGAGATATATGCTTGACCCAATATTAAAACTTAGGATTCCAATTTGTAATTTTCATCCATTAAAGTGTTTTTTATTCAATTGAGTCCATTACTTGTATTTTTGTTGAATTAATATATTCAAATATTATACTTTTGACTCCATTTAAGGTGAAAGGGCATTAACAATATATTAAAAAAATCAGAGCATTGCACTTTTTAAATTTTTACAATTTTACAGTGTTATGAGGATAAATACGTTGTTAATAATCGGTTGAATTTAGATTTTGTAAATTTCTTAATTATCTCCATTGCCACAATGCAATTTGTAATGATTCCTATAATTTTAGTCTATATACATCTTTCTTAAGAAAAAGCAAGTACAATGGACCTTAGTAAGAAGTTTTCCCACTCCCCTATATAGATATATGCATGACCCAACATTGAAGTTTAGGATTCCAATTTGAAATATTCATTCACTAAAGTCTTTTTTATTCAATTAAATCCATTATTTGTATTTTTGTTGAATTAACATATTCACATATTATACTTTTCACTCCATTTAAAATGAAAAGGTATTAACAATATATTACAAAAATCAAAAGATTGCATTTTTTCAATATTAAGAATTTTATAGTCTTATAGGAATAAATGTGATGGTAATATTCAGTTAAATTAAAATTTTTAGAATTTCATAATTATCTCCTTTGCCACAATGCAATTTCTAAAGATTTGTATAATTTTTGTCTGCAAACATATTACATATGAAAAAACAAATGCAATGAACTCTAATCAGACGTTTTCCCACGCCCATCTAGAGATATATGCTTGCCCCAACATTGAAGCTTAGGATTCCAATTTGTAATATTCATCTATTAAACTGTTTTTTATTTAGTTTAGTCCATTACTTGTATTTTTCTTGAATTAACATATTCAAATATTATGCTTTTGATTCTATTTAAGATGAAACGGAGTTAACAATATATTAAAAAATTAAAACATTGCATTTTTTCAATTTTCAGAATTTTATAGTCTTATAAGGATAAATGCATTGTTAATAATCAGTAGGATTTAGATTTTGTAAATTTCTTAATTATCTCCATTGCCACAATACAATTTGTAATGATTTCTATAATTTGAGTCTATAAATGTCTTAGTTAAGAAAAAGCAAATACAATGGACCCTAATAAGAAGTTTTCCCACTCACCTAAATCAATAAATGCAAGACCCAACTCCAAGTTTAGGATTCCAATTTGTAATATTCATCCACTAAAGTGTTTTATATTTAATTGAGTCCATTACTTGTATGCTTGTTGAATTAGCCTATTCAAATATTATGCTTTTTACTCCATTTAAGATGAAAGGGCATTAACAATAAATTAAAAAAAAACAAAACATTACATTTTTTCAATTTTCAGAATTTTATCGTCTTATAAGGATAAATGTCTTGTTAATAATCAGTTGAATTTAAATTTTGTAAATTTCTTAATTATCTCCATTGTCATAATGCAATTTGTAATGATTTCTATAATTTGAGTCTAGAAATATCTTAGTTAAGAAAAAGCAAATACAATGGACCCTAATAAGAAGTTTTCCCACTCCCCTAAATAGATAAATACATGACCTAACACCGAAGTTTAGGATTCCAATTTGTAATATTCATCCACTAAAGTGTTTTATATTTAATTAAGTCCATTACTTATATTCTTGCTGAATTAACCTATTAAAATATTATGCTTTTTACTCCATTTAAGATGAAAGGACATTAACAATATATTAAAAAAAAACAAAATATTGCATTTTTTCAATTTTCAGAATTTTATAGTCTTATAAGGATAAGTACGTTCTTAATAATCAGTTGAATTTAGATTTTATAAATTTCTTAATTATCTCCATTGCCACAATGCAATTTGTAATATTCATCCACTAAAGTGTTTTATATTCAATTAAGTCCATTACTTGTATATTTTTTGAATTAACATAGTCAAATATCATGCTTTTTACTCCATTTAAGATGAAAGAACATTAACAATATATTAAAAAAATCAGAGCATTGCATTTTTTAAATTTTTACAATTTTACAGTCTTATGAGGATAAATAAGCTGTTAATAATCAATTGAATTTAGATTTTAAAAATTTATTAATTATCTCCATTGTCACAATGCAATTTGTAATGATTTCTATAATTTTAGTCTACAGACATCTTTCTTAAGAAAAAGAAAATACGATGGACCCTAGTAAGAAGTTTTCCCACTCACCTATATAGATATATGCATGACCCAACACTGATGTTGAGGATTCCAATTTGTAATATTCATCCACTAAAGTGTTTTATATTCAATTGAGTTCATTACTTGTATATTTTTTGAATTAACATATTCAAATATTATACTTTTTACTCAATTTAAGATGAAAGGACATTAACAATATATTAAAAAAATCAAAACATTGTATTTTTTCAATTTTCATAATTTTATCGTCTTATAAGGATAAATGCGTTGTTAATAATCAATTAAATTTAGATTTTGTAAATTTCTTAATTATCTCGATTGCCACAATGCAATTTGTAATTATTTCTATAATTTTATCTACATACATCTCACTTAAGAAAAAGCAAATACAGTGGACTCTAATATGAAGTTTTCCCACTCCCCTATATAGATATATGCATGACCTAACACTGATGTTTAGGATACCAATTTGTAATATTCATCCATTAAAGTGTTTTATCTTCAATTGAGTCCATCACTTGTTTTTTTGTTAAATTAACATATTCAAATATTATACTTTTGACTATATCTAAGATAAAAGGGCGTTAACAATATATTAAAAAAATCATAGCTTTGCATTTTTTACATTTATTGAATTTTCTAGTCATATAAGGATAAATACGTTATTAATAATCAATTGAATTTAGATTTTGTAAATTTCTTAATTATCTTCATTGCCACAAAGCAATTTGTAATGATTTCTATAATTTTAGTATACAAACATCTTACATAAGAAAAAGCAAATACAACGAACCCTAATAAGAAGTTTTCCCACTCCCCTCTAGAGATATATGCTTGACCTAACATTGAAACTTAGGATTCCAATTTGTAATATTCATCCACCAAAGTGTTTTTTATTCAATTGAGTCCGTTACTTGTTTTTTTGTTGAATTAACATATTGAAATATTATACTTTAGA
This sequence comes from Bruguiera sexangula, assembly GCA_020141445.1. Lineage (NCBI taxonomy): Eukaryota > Viridiplantae > Streptophyta > Magnoliopsida > Malpighiales > Rhizophoraceae > Bruguiera > Bruguiera sexangula. The sequence goes on along the minus strand of JAHLGP010015826.1, from coordinate 3,413 downwards.
CTCTATTTAAGATGAAAGGGCATTAACAATATATTAAAAAAATGAGAGCATTACATTTTTTACATTTATGGAATTTTCTAGTCTTATGAGCATAAATATGTTGTTAATAATTAGTTCAATTTAGATTGTGTAAATTTCTTAATTGTCTCCATTGCCACAATGCAATTTGTAATGATTTATATAATGTTAGTCTACATACATCTTACTTAAGAAAAAGAAAATACAATGGACCCTAATAAGACCTTTTCCCACTCCCTTCTCCCACTCCCTTCTAGATGCTTGACCCAACATCGAAGCTTAGGTTTCCAATTTGTAATATTCATCAATTAAAATGTTTTTTACTTAATTGAGTTCATTACTTGTATTTTTGTTCAATTAACATATTCGAGTATTATACTTTTGACTCTATCTAAGATGAAAGGGCATTAACAATATATTAAAAAAATTAGAGCTTTGCATTTTTTACATTTATTGAATTTTCCAGCCATATAAGAATAAATATGTTGTTAATAATTAGTTGAATTTAGATTTTGTAAATTTCTTAATTATCTCCATTGCCACAATGCAATTTGTAATGATTTATATAATTTTAGTCTACATACATCTTACTTAAGAAAAAGCAAATGCAATGGGCCCTAAGACGAAGTTTTCCCACTCCCCTCTAGAGATGTATGCTTGACCTAACATTGAAGCTTAGGATTCCAATTTGTAATATTCATCCACTAAAGTGTTTTTTATTCAATTGAGTCCATTATTTGTATTTTTCTTGAATTAACATATTGAAATATTATACTTTTGACTCCATTTAAGATGAAAGGGCATTAACAATATATTAAAAAAATCAGAGCATTGCATTTTTCAATTTTTACAATTTTACAGTCTTATAAGGATAAACAAGTTGTTAATAATTAGTTGAATTTAGATTTTGTAAATTTCTTAATTATCTCCTTTGTCACAATGCAATTTGTAATGATTTCTATAATTTTAGCCTACATAAATCTTACTTAAGAAAAAGCAAATAAAATGGACCTTAGTAAGAAGTTTTCCCACTCCCCTATATAGATACATGCATGACCTGACATTGAAGTTTAGGATTCCAAATTGAAATATTCATCCACTAAAGTTTTTCTTATTCAATTAAATCCATTACTTGTATTTTTGTTGAATTAACATATTCACATATTATGCTTTTCACTCCATTTAAAATGAAAAGCCATTAACAATCTATTACAAAAATCAAAAAATTGCATTTTTTCAACTTTCAGAATTAAATAGTTTTATAGGCTTAAATGTGATGGTAATATTCAATTAAATTTAAATTTTTAAAATTTCATAATTATCTCCTTTGCCACAATGCAATTTCTAAAGATTTGTATAATTTTTGTCTGCAAACATATTACTTAAGGAAAAACAAACGCAATGGGCTCTAATAAGAAGTTTTCCCACTCCCATATAGATATATACGCTTGCCCCAACATTGAAGCCTGGGTTTCTAATTTGTAATATTCATCCACTAAACTGTTTTTTCTTCAATTGAGGCCATTACTTGTATTTTTCTTAAATTAACATATTCAAATATTATGCTTTTCACTCCATTTAAGATGAAAGGGCGTTAACAATATATTAAAAAATCAAAACATTGCATTTTCTCAATTTTCAAAATTTTATAGTCTTAAAAGGATAAATGTGTTGTTAATAATCAGTAGAATTTAGATTTTATAAATTTTTTAATTATCTCCATTGCTATAATGCAATTTGTAATGATTTTTATAATGTTAGTCTACAAACATCTTACTTAAGAAAAAGAAAATACAATGGACCCGAATAAGAAGTTTTCCCACTCCCCTCTAGAGATGTACGTTTGCCCCAACATTGAAGCCTAGGATTCCAATTTGTAATACTCAACCACTAAGCTATTTTATATTTAATTGAGTCCATTACTTATATTTTTTTTCATTTAACATATTCAAATATTATGCTTTTCACTCCATTTAAGATTAAAGGGCACTAACAATATATTAAACAAATCAAAATATTGCATTTTTTTCAATTTTTAGAATTTTATAGTCTTATAAGGATAAATGCATTGTTAATTAAGAGGTGAATTTAAATTTTGTGAATTTGTTAACTATCTCCATTGCCACAATGCAATTTGTAATGATTTATAAAATGTTAGTCCACAAACATCTTACTTAAGAAAAAGCAAATACAATGGACCCTAATAAGAAGTTTTCCCACTCACCTATATACATATATGCCTGACATAACACTGAAGTTTAGGATTCCAATTTGTAATATTCATCCACTAAAATGTTTTACATTCAACTAAGTCCATTACTTGTTTTTTTGTTGAATTAACATTTTCAAATATTTTGCTTTTCACTCCATTTAAGATGAAAGGGCATTAACAATATATTTAAAAAATCAAAACATTGCATTTTTTCAATTTTCAGAATTTTATACTCTTATAAGGATAAATGCGTTGTTAATAATCAGTTGAATTTAGATTTTGTAAATTTCTTAATTATCTCCATTGCCACAATGCAATTTGTAATGATTTCTATACTTTTAGTCCATATATATCTTACTTAAGAAAAAGCAAATACAATGGACTCTAATAAGAAGTTTTTCCACTCCTCTCTAGAGATATGTGCTTGACATAACAATGAAACTTAGGATTCCAATTTGTAATATTCATCCACTAAACTGTTTTTTATTTAATTGGGTCCATTACTTGTATTTTTATTGAATTAACATATTCAAATATTATACTTTTGACTCCATTTAAGATGAAAGGGCATTAACAATATATTAAAAAAATCAAAGCACTACATTTTTAAAATTTTTACAATTTTACAGTCTCATGAGAATAAATGCGTTGTTAATAATCAGTTGAATTTAGATTTTGTAAATTTCTTAATTATCTTTGTTGCCACAATGCAATTTGCAATGATTTTTATAATTTTAGTCTTCATACATCTTTCTTAAGGAAAAGCAAATAGGATGGATGCTAGTAAGAAGTTTTCCCACTCCCCTATATAGATATATGCATGACCCAACAACGAAGTTTAGGATTCCAATTTGTGATATTCATCCACTAAAATGTTTTATATTCAATTGAGTTCATTACTTATATTTTTGTTGGATTAACATATTCAAGTATTATGCTTTTCACTCCATTTAAGATGAAAGGGCATTAACAATTTATTAAACAAATCAAAACATTTCATTTTTTCAATTTTCAGAATTTTATAGTCTTATAGGGAAAAATGCATTGCTAATAATCAGTTAAATATAAATTTTGTAAATTTGTTAATTATCTCCATTGCCCCAATGCCATTTGTAATGATTTCTATAATTTCAGTACACAAACATCCTACTTAAGAAAATGCAAATACAATGGACCCTAATAA